>JBBPBX010038626.1:5431-15626 GCA_038048925.1 Garcialebias charrua
TATATATAAATATAAAGGCAATATAAAGGGAACATCTAAACAGAACAATGTAACTCCAAATCAGTCATACCTTTGTGAAATCAATGTCACAACCAGTGGTAGGATGTAACGAAGTACAAGTACCGGTACTTTGTTACTGTACTTAAGTACAATTTTCATGTACATGTACTTCATTTAAGTAGAATTATGTGGGTACTTTTACTCCACTACATTTTACATGAAGTATCTGTACTTTCTACGACACTACATTTCTATACAGTAATGTGTTGAGTTACAAGTTACATTCATGTTGCAGCTTTTTGGTTTGTTGTTAGTTTGAAAGTAACTGATGTCGACAGAGGAGTTGGTCCATTGAATCACTGCAAAGAGGGCAGGCAACATTAGACCTGCCTTCAAGAAGAGCTGGACCAATGATGTATGTTCTAGTATATATGTAATTGAGCTGGGAACACCCACAGCACCACTAACACACACAAAATGGATTCCACCATAGAGATTGAACCAGAAGATACACACCACCCATGGCCTTATTGAAAGACTATTGAAATATTATTGAAAGACTATTGAAATATTATTGAAAGATTATTGAAAGACTGTTCAGTACCGCAGGACAGATTCTCTCTCCCAAAAGAGCCTGACTGGACGCACAAAACTTTGAAAACCAACTTCTTCTGAACTTGAACAAGAAATTATTGCTGCAATATTAAAATGTGTCAGTTCATGTTAGGACAGGAGACAAGAGATGTCTCCAAATGTTTTGACACTTGGGTCCAAGTTTTGAAAATAGTGTCTGTGTAGTGGTTATAAAATTGTTAAAAAAACAAAAACAAAAAAAACATTAAGTAAAATACTATTGTTTCGTATTATTTTGTATTTGTATGTAGTTCATGGTATTATTTGGGAAATGTAAAGGGATCAAACACACCATAATCCATTCTTCAGTTGAAGAGAAATTCGTGGGAATAAGATGCATTGTGATTGTTGCTCTAAATATCTGTGACCAATTTTTCTGGTCTTGCAGTTCAAAGGTCACAGAATGATGCAGTAGCAGAATACATCTTAAATATATTTTCTTTAAATGTTACTTTTCTGAATATGATTGTTTATAGACTTTAGAGAGTGATACAGACTTTAGAGTGATACAATTTCAAAGTTTATGTCTTGAGAGTTTTACTTCCTGATCGTGTTTCGATTAGTTATGTCTAAACTAACACAGGTGAAATGTGTTGCTCCTGCTCGCCCATTAACAACACTGGACGTGACAGAAGTGACACTGTGTCTGTGTTTGTTTCACATTTCCCCTTTTCAGGGGTATAACATTTTGGAGGCACTGCTGGGAGAACTAAGAGCCATTATGGGCCTTTTGAGTTATTATCGTCAATATATCCAAAGTTTTTCTCAAATTGCTGCTCCTCTTTATGACCTCATGAAAGCTCCTGCAGATTCAAAACAAAGAGACAAACATGTTGCGAGAAAGAGACAGAATAAACGAAAACAAACTGGGGCCCCCTCCAACCTTCCCATTGTGTGGACAGAAAAACATCAGCGTGTGCTGGAGGAACTGTTAGACCACTTGGTAGAGCCACCAATTCTTGCCTTTCCTGATTTTAGTAAGCCGTTTGTCCTATACACGGATGCTTCCAACCTGGGCCTGGGGGCAGTTTTGTATCAGGAACAGGAAGGAAAAATGCGTGTAATAGCATACGCCTCCCGAACTCTCACTGAACCTGAAAAGAACTACCACCTACATTCTGGAAAATTAGAGTTCCTTGCTCTAAAATGGGCTGTTTGTGAAAAATTTAGGGACTATCTGATTGGTTCGTCATGCACTGTATATACGGACAATAACCCGCTCACTTATGTCTTGTCCTCAGCAAAACTAAATGCGACTGGGTGTCGGTGGGTTGCTGAATTGGCAGACTTTCACCTCACCATCCGATACAGACCAGGAAAAGAAAACATTGATGCCGACTGTCTCTCAAGGCTACCAGTGGATATTGACACCATGATGAAACACTGCACTGAACAAATGTCATCAAATTCAGTACAAGCAGTAGTACAGTCAGTTGAGGACCCAGATTCCCATGCAGGGTGGTCCATGGCACTGTCTGCTCAGTGTAAAGAAATCAGCAGTTCAGAGTGTACCCCTCTCTCACTGAAGGAGATTTGTCAAGCCCAGAGGGAAGATAAAAATATTGGGCCAGTGATTGGATGTCATCAATTAAATAAGAAACCTGACAGTAAACAACTGAAATCATTCAGTACCCAAAGTAAAAGGCTACTCTGTGAATGGGAAAAACTCACTTTGGATGATGATGGCATCCTGCGCCGAAAGACAACCAAACGGACACAACTTGTTTTGCCTGAAAAGTACAAAGCAACAGTTATGAAAGAGCTGCATAATGACATGGGGCATCAAGGAGTTGACCGGACTATCTCCCTAGTAAGAGAACGTTTTTTTTGGCCCTACATGCAACATGACATTGAGCACTATGTGGCTCAAGGTTGCTCATGTTTGAAACAAAAGAAACCGAGCCGAGAGACTAGGGCACCACTAACCAATATTGTTACAACCCAGCCTTTTGAGTTAGTGTCACTTGATTTTTTGCATGTTGACAAGTCTTCAGGTGGATATGAATATATATTGGTTGTGATTGACCATTTCTCAAGATTTGCCCAAGCTTATGCCACCACATCTAAGTCAGCAAAAACTGTGGCAGATAAACTCTTTAATGACTATGCATTAAGATTTGGATTCCCTTTACGTATTCACCACGATCAAGGTGGTGAATTCGAAAACCAGCTCATGTCACAACTGAAAAAAACCTCTGGAGTGTTGGGCTCACGAACGACGCCATATCATCCCCAAGGTAATGGCCAAGTTGAACGATTTAATCGTACACTCATACAGATGCTGAGGACGCTTACAGAAAAAGAGAAGTCCAGCTGGAAAGACTCACTGAATAGGTTGGTTTTTGCATATAATTGCACAAGATGTGAGGTCACTGGCTTTTCTCCCTTTTATCTCCTTTTTGGAAGGACCCCAAGACTGCCCGTTGATGTACTTTTCCGCTTGACGCCAGAAACGGGCACGCCTGACCACAGGGAGTACATGCGAAAATGGAGAGAAGGGATGCAACAAGCTTATGAGATAACAAGGAACAATGCAAGGAAATCAGCTGAAAGAGGCAAAAGAAATTATGATCGTAAACCAAAGAGCTCAGAGTTGGAACCTGGAGACCGTGTCTTGGTCAGAAACTTGACCCCAAGAGGTGGGACCGGCAAGCTCCGCAGCCATTGGGAGGACACCATCCACAAGGTTGTGCGTCGAGTAAATAAGGATGCTCCAGTCTATGAGGTGGAACCGGAACAAGGAAAGAGGAGAGATAGCAGGATACTACACCGCAACCTTTTACTCCCCTGTGACCACCTCCCTTTGGAGGTTCCTCTAAAAGTTCCCAGATTGCAGAGGAAAGCTTCAAGACAGACAAGTGACAGTGAACTTAACAGTCAGCAAAAGGACGACAGTGATGAGGACTCAGAGGATGAATGGTTTTACTACCCATGCCCTGGCCCATATCTACAGAGATATTCCCCTGCTGAGGAGAAGCACACTGGTCCGTCGGCAGGCCCTGAAATCGAAGCATCACATGACTGGCCAGATGAGAGACAAGTGAGAGTGTCACAATCAGAAGAGGAACAGGTGCTAACTGACGTGCTACTAAGAGATGAAGCGCCTGAGCAACTGGGAAATTGTGAAAATATTCCTGTACTGCCACCCATGTTATCTCCCTCATGTGAGAATCACAACAGTAACGAGCGAGTACAAGACAGACCTCGGAGAGAACGACGACCACCAAAGCGATTCACCTATGATGAACTTGGTTGTCCATCTTGTTACAATGTGGGACTTCCAGCCATATCCACATATGGGTGTGACCCCATGCAATATTATGGACCCCTTCAATCAAGGTCCATGTGGCCAAACCCCGTCCAGATCTCCACCCACCCCGTGTTCTTGTATGGATAACCACAGAATTTTATTGGACTCATGGACTGTTTTCCAAAGGGAATATACTCAGGACCCATACTTTGGATGTCGAGGACGACATTTTTGTTGAAGGGGAGTGTGTAGTGGTTATAAAATTGTTAAAAAAACAAAAACAAAAAAACATTAAGTAAAATACTATTGTTTCGTATTATTTTGTATTTGTATGTAGTTCATGGTATTATTTGGGAAATGTAAAGGGATCAAACACACCATAATCCATTCTTCAGTTGAAGAGAAATTCATGGGAATAAGATGCATTGTGATTGTTGCTCTAAATATCTGTGACCAATTTTTCTGGTCTTGCAGTTCAAAGGTCACAGAATGATGCAGTAGCAGAATACATCTTAAATATATTTTCTTTAAATGTTACTTTTCTGAATATGATTGTTTATAGACTTTAGAGAGTGATACAGACTTTAGAGTGATACAATTTCAAAGTTTATGTCTTGAGAGTTTTACTTCCTGATCGTGTTTCGATTAGTTATGTCTAAACTAACACAGGTGAAATGTGTTGCTCCTGCTCGCCCATTAACAACACTGGACGTGACAGAAGTGACACTGTGTCTGTGTTTGTTTCACATTTCCCCTTTTCAGGGGTATAACATCAGGAAGTTAAAATATTGCTCACCATTGACCCATTACAAGTTTGACTAGAAAGTATTTTAATTAGAGTTGATGACAAACTGGAGTTGAAATGATCAAAGCCTGTTCCTTTGTTAGGTCTAATTCTCCTTTATTCAGGCAGGCAACATTTACTGAAATGTGTTTACTGCAGTTAAAATCACACAATTGTTTTACTTTGTGTTAAATAAAAACTTTCAAAGGTATAATCATTCCTTTCTTATTTTGCTTAATGACATTTAACTCTGCATGTCATCCCTGAAATTCTGATGCACAGAATCACAAGTCCAAGTGTGTATTAATGTGTAATGTGTATTAATGTATTACAGAAAATATACAGATGGTATGCACACTTAATGGTATTGTAGACCATTCCATTAGGTAATACATTCAGCAAGTACTTTTACTTTAATACTTCATGTATTTTTAAAAGCAAGTACTTATTTACTTTTACTTAAGTAAAAACATTAATGTGGTACAGTACTTCTACTTTTACTAGAGTGCATTTTTGTCTGTTTATTTGTACATTTATTTTAGTACAGTGTTTGTCTGTTTGAGTACTTTCTCCACCACTGGTCACAACTTAGGTAGTAAAACTTATTGTGAATCAGTTTCAGCTGCTGCTGTGCAAATGAACACACAACAGGTGGAATGAGAGGCAACTAGCAAGACAACCCCTGTAAAAGAGTGATTGTGCAGGTGGTGACCACATGTCATTTCTCAGTTCTCACACTTTCTGGTTGAACTTTTAGTCACTTTTTCATTTTGTTAATGTTCTCATGCATAATAGCATCATGGGGCGTTTTTTTTACAGCCCATTAAAGTTGCTCAAATAGTGCAGCTAATCCGAGATGTAACATCAATGCGAGCGGTGGCAAGATGATTTGCTGTCTCTCTCAGCACAGTGTCCTGAGCATGGAATAGGTTCCAGGAGACGGGCTAGTACACCAGGACTGTCAGAAATAGACTCCATGAGGGTGGTACGAGGGCCCGACGACCACATATAGGGCCTGTGCTTACAGCCCAACACTGTGCAGGATTATTGGCGTTTGCTAGGGAACACTAAAATTGGCAGATTCGCCATTGGCGCCCTGTGCTCTTCACAGAAGAAAGCAGGTTCACACTGAGTACATGTGACAGACGTGACATAATCTGGAGACACCATGGAGAACATTCTGCTGCCTGTAACATCCTCCAGCATGACCGGTTTGGTGGTGGGTCAGTTATGGTGTGGCGAGGCATTTTTTTGGATGGCCGCACAGTCCTCCATGTGCTAGCCAGAGGTGCCCTGACAGCAATAAGGTACAGGGGTGAGATCCTCAGACCCATTGTGAGACCATATGCTGGTGCAGTGGGCCCTGGGTTCCTTCTTATGCAGGACAATGCTAGGCTGAAGTGTGTCAGCAGTTCCTGCATGATGAGAGCATTGATGTTATGGACTGGTCTGTACCATTCCCCAGACCTGAATCTTATTGAGCACATCCTGTTTCGGTCAATCCACCAAGGCCACATCCCACCACAGACTGTTCAGGAGCTAAGTGATGCTCTAATCCAGGCACATCACTTTCCACCTTGATATTGACTATGAATCCAAATCCTGATCTCCATGGTGTAATAATTTTGATTTACATTGATGTTTTTTGTGTTATTTTCTTCTCAATTAATTCTACTGTGCTAATACTAAAGACTGTCAATGATAATATTTAAGTAAATGAGGTCTAGCATGATTGATTTGGCAAAATTAAGTAAAGCACAACTGGAGCAAATCATGCCAAATACAGACATGTGCAGGTGTCATCAGATTGATGCTGATCCTTACAGGCAGAACGCAGGGTTTAGACTCTCATTGTGCTTAGTAACAGTTACAAGACACAAAATGGGAATGCAGAGAACAGAACTACAGGTAGTCCCCGACTTACGAGCGAGTTCCGTCCCTAGGGGGCGCTCGTATGTCAAAAATTCGTAAGTAGGATGACATAGTAAAAAAAAAAAAAAATTATTATTTTTTTACTTTATTTATTTATTTTTTATAAATGAATACATGTACAGTACTGGACAGTCACCAAGCACTTAGCCTATCCTAACACAGTTTTTAAAGATGAAGGAATAAGTTGAATTGTCTCCCTTTCACATAAAGGGAGCAAGCTCCCTATGGAGCCTGCAGGGAGGAGGGAGACAATTCAACTGACTCCTTCATCTTTAAAAACTGTGTTAGGATAGGCTAAGTGCTTGGTGACTGTACAGTACTGTACATTTATCTATTTATTAAAAATATACAGTATATACAGTATTTTTATTTTTTATTGTTTTTTATTTATAAATAGATAAATGTACAGTACTGTACAGTCACCAAGCACTTAGCCTATCCTAACACAGTTAAGGAGTCAGTTGAATTGTGTCCCTCCTCCCTGCAGGCTCCATTCCCATAAAGGGAGCTAGCTCCCTTTATGTGAAAGGGAGACAATTCAACTCACTCCTTCATCTTTAAAAACTGTGTTAGGATAGGCTAAGTGCTTGGTGACTGTACAGTACTGTACATGTATTCATTTATAAAAAAGTAAAAAAATATATATATATTTTTATTTTTAAATGAGATGCATGCTCGTAAGTCCGGGACCTCGTAAGTAAGAGCGCTCGTAAGTCGGGGACTACCTGTACATTTAAAAAGAACAAAATTCAACCCACACTTTGGAAAAAGGATATGCAATCTATTGAGTTATTGAGTTAACTTTTATTGTTTATTGAGTGGCCTGCTGAACTTTCCCAGTGACCCATGACCTCCTGGACTTTTAACACTGAGAAACATCAGTGAATTTAATACAATCAAGGATATAATTGATTAAATGATCTTTATGGGTTTAAGAAGGTTATTTTTTTATGAAATGAGGATGTTGAGGTTCTCCTTAGGAGTGACATGGATGGATAAGATCAGGAATGAGATCATCAGAGGTACAGCACATGTTGAACAACTGGGAGATAAAGTTAGAGAGCCCAGACTGAGATGGTTTGGACATGTCCAGAGGAGGGACAGTGGGTATATTGGTAGAAGGATGTTAGAAATGCAGCTGCCAGGAAAAAGACAAAGAGGAGATATATGGATGCAGTTAGAGAGGACATGGAGGTAGTTGGAGTGAAGACAGAGTGAGATGGAGGAGGATGACTTGCTGTGGACACCTCTGAAGAGGAAAAAAAAACGTAAGAAGAAGAATGTTTAAAATGCATATTTTAAAATAATTATGGTGAGTTTCTTGGTGTAATTTTTTCTGCCTATGCACCACCATTTAATATTAATCTCAGGTTTTTTAACGAGTTAGGAGGAGATGTTGAACAAATCAGAGGTGAATTGCACACCAACCCTAAAAATAACAATAAGAAGAAATGGCATGCAAATAAAACCACAACAAAAGATGCAATAAGTCCTAAACAAGTGTTTCACATTCACTTGTGAATGTAGAAGCTGTTCTTCACCATTAACTGTTTGTCAGACACACAGAGTGAAACAAGTCTGCTGACGTTCGAGCAGAAGAACCTGAATGTTTTCAACATAAACCCTTGTTACTCCCACAGAAACCACTGTGCCTACATGGTCCAGAAGAACATCACATGCATCATGCAGGAGGGAGTGGAAACCTTTGTGAATGCAGAATACACCACCAAGTGCATCTGGGGCCAGAAATGTCCTGTTGTCATGTGAGTCTGAACAACAAAATGCAAAGCCTGAAAAACTGTTTTATATTCATACCAGTGAACACAACAAGATTTACTGTGAGATTTAAAATAAGTTATGGCTTTATTTACACCAAACTGGCAGCCAGAGCAAACTTTAAAACATGTGGTGTGTTAGTGCTGCCCTCTAGTGGCACGGTGATGAACTGCTTCTATTCCTCATTGGTTCCACTGAAAATGAATTTTTTTTTTCCTGAACTGAATATGATCCAAGAATAATAACAATAATTTTTCCTCTTTACATAAAAAAATGGGTATGTTGCCTATAATAACAGTTCCAGCTCCACTGTGGTCTTTTTATCTTTCACCTGGTCTCCTGCTTTTGTGATCAAAAAAGGCGTTCAATACAGGATCAACTGGACTTTATTTGTTGCAGAAAACGTTTCGACTTCTGTCCAGAAGTCTTTTTCAATTCTGAATGGAAGCTGTGAGAACGAGAAGTTTTATACAGGCTTACAAGTCACGCACCAACATATGAAATTGGAAACTGAAATAACACCACAAATTAACTAACATGCCCATTCTATTTAAATTGACAAAACGACACATCCCAGCTTAACAAAGGGGGGTTTGTAACACATACATGTAAATTGAAAGATCACACCTTAAACAGTAGGAGGTTCCCTTGAGTTTAAGGTTTAAGGTGTGATCTTTCAATTTAAGGTGTGTTTAAGGTGTGATCTTTCAATTTACATGTATGTGTTACAAACCCCCCTTTGTTAAGCTGGGATGTGTCGTTTTGTCAATTTAAATAGAATGGGCATGTTAGTTAATTTGTGGTGTTATTTCAGTTTCCAATTTCATATGTTGGTGCGTGACTTGTAAGCCTGTATAAAACTTCTCGTTCTCACAGCTTCCATTCAGAATTGAAAAAGACTTCTGGACAGAAGTCGAAACGTTTTCTGCAACAAATAAAGTCCAGTTGATCCTGTATTGAACGCCTTTTTTGATTTCATCATGTCCTGGACGACTGAGAATCTTCACCAGCATCCTGCTTTTGTGAATTTATAGCATGAACATAAAATAAGGTGTTCAATACAGAAACAACGGGACTTTATTTGAACGCCTTTTTTTTATTTGATCATGTCCTGGATGACTGAGAATCTTCACCAGCATAAAAGAAGGTGTTTGCCAGTGTAGGTGGATTATTTTCCAGTCTGCAGTGTAGAGCCTGTTATTGACATTCTGAAGAATCCTTTAGGTTTGACTGTTTTGCAGCTGATGTGATTATTTTTGTTATTTCTCATCTGTGTAATGTGGATTTGAAAATCCCCCACACAGAGGAAAGTTAAAGAGGATGTTATCTTCAAAAACAAAAGTTAAATGTGTGTGTGTGTGTGTGTGTGTATGTGTGTGTGTTCTAAGTGAAGAGGGGGAGTTTGATTTTAAACAAGATAATATCAAAGTTGGAGGTGCAGACCTGCATCCAACCATCTGATGCCATGTCTTTTGTGCCATACTTTATCTTAATCTCCTATTCTTCCTATAATCCATGTTTAATCCCATAAAGAACAACTTCATCCACCATGTTTGTCTTCCCATCCCTTAGTGCTCCTGGCAGAATTTGAAAAAAATAAATACACAGACAGTAAAACCCCTCTTGCTGGTTCTTTGACATAGACACTTTCTTGTTCCGTTCTTCAGGTACAGGACTTTCTTTAAGCCGAAGTACAAGGTGGGTTTCAAGACGGTCACAGAGCTTGAGTGGAGATGTTGCCCCGGTTTCTCAGGAGAAACATGCTATGATGGACCTACATCGCTGCCTGACATCATAGGGCCGAGTCTCCCCCGTCGTCC
>JBBPBX010038627.1:11970-23012 GCA_038048925.1 Garcialebias charrua
TCTCCAGTGACACTGAACAGTAGCTTTCCACCTGAAGACGGTGTTGATTCTGCGACCAGAACTCCTGACCAGAGACACATGGGTCCAGAGGTGGAGCGCTCAACTCCAGAAGGTTCACAGGTGACTTCCAGGGGAAGGGTAATCAGAATCCCTCTAAGGTACCGAGACACTTAATGACTAAAAAAAAAAAGGATAAAGTGAAGTTGACCTGTGTAGTTTGTATGTATAAGTGTGAAACATAGACCTGTGTAGTTTGTATGTATAAGTGTGAAACATAGACCTGTGTAGTTTGTAGGTATAAGGGTGAAACATAGAGTTCTGAAGTGTGGGTAAATAGTAACTGGAAAAATGTTTAGTTGAAACATAGATGTGGGTAAATAGTAACCGGGAAAATATTTAGTTGTTCACCGAATTAATAGGAACAGCAACTATCGAGGGCAGAATAATCCCTACGTTGCTGTGGACCGAGGGCAGTCGACCCCAACGTCCTAGTGTTCGGATGTTATATACAGGGTAGTTTAGAAACGTGTGTTTCCTGCTAAAAGGGGGAGATGTGGTGATATGTCCTAGTTGGGTTGCCGTAGCTAGTATAGACTGAGCATGCGCAGTGTGTGTTTTAGTTGTGAACTGAGCCTGACGAGACGTTAACATGTCATGCTATTAGCAGTTCAATAAAGCTGAGTTCGCCAAGCTACCTCGTGTCTCCACCGCCCGTTCTTCACAGAAGCAGCCGTTCATGACACTGAGAGAAGCTGGAATCACTATTCTGCTACCATAAAGAAGCAGACCATTTTGAACAGTAAGTTCACCTGAGAATGGCAGATAAGGCTGAACACTTTTCTCAGTAGAGTATTTATCTGGCCACCCTTCTACACAGAACTTTTTCAGCTGTTTGAGTATGCTGTCGTCGTCCTGATGTTTTTGGATTTCTCTCAGTCGTGGTTCCGTGGCAGGTAAAGATGCAACGACTGAGTCAACATACAAGTTGACCTCCTCTTCTTGCAGACCTCCTGACTCGCTGGAGATTGGAGCTCTGGACAAAACATCAGCTGTAGCAATATTTTTGCCAGCCACATGGGAAATACTGTAAGAATATCTCATTAGTCGCATTCGTAGTCGCTGTATGCGAGGAGGAAGATCGTTTAGACCCTTCGACCCCAGCAACGGGACTAATGGTTTATGGTCAGTTTCAATGTGGAAACTCTTCCCGATCAGAAACTCTGCGAACCTCTCACAGGCCCACGTTGAAGCGAGAGCCTCTTTCTCAATCTGAGCATACCTCTGCTCCGTGTCGCTGAGAGACCGTGATGCATATGCCACCGGCTTCCACTCTGTATCAGTGTTTTTCTGAAGTAAAACTGCACCGAGTCCATACGATGATGCATCCGCTGACACACGTGTCTCTGCACTCGGGTCGTACAACGCCAGTCCTGGTGGTGTTGTCAGATCAGTTTTAATAGCGTCGAAAGCTTGTTGCTGCGGTGAACCCCACGACCACATGTTTGACGTCTTCAGAAGATCTCTCAAGGGTCTGGTTTTTTCTGCTAGGTGGGGAAGGAACTTCCCAAGATGGTTCACCATACCCAGAAAGCGTCTCACCTCACTTATGTTTCTGGGCTCCTCCATGGCTCTGACAGCGCTGACTTTATCCGGGTCTGGACTGACCCCTGATGCATCGATGACTTGTCCCAAGAATTTTATTCTGTGTTTAGAAAACTCACATTTGTCATTTAGTGTTACATTCGCCTCCTGGAGTCGAAACAGTGTCTTCCTCAGTCTTTCATCGTGCTCCTGCTGTGTCGTCCCCCAGATGAGGACATCATCCATCTGACAAAGGACTCCATCCAGGCCCTCCAGAATCCGTGACATGCGTTTCTGGAAGTGCTCGGGTGCTGATGAAATCCCAAAGCAGAGCCGATTGTAGCAATACCGGCCAAAAGGTGTGATGAAGGTGGTGAGCAGTGAAGACTTCCTCGATAGTGGAATCTGCCAGAATCCAGCATTGGCATCCAATTTGGAAAACACTTTTGCTCCTGCCAGCTGTCCGAGCGTGTGCTCTACTGCTGGGAGAGGATGTTTTTCTCTCATGACATATTTATTCAGTTCTGTGAGATCAATGCATATTCTCACCTTGCCCGAGCTCTTGGGGACAACCACCATAGGCGCACACCAGTCTGTTGGCTCCTCCACTTTGGTGATGACTCCTTCCCGTTGCATACGGTTGAGCTCTTCTTTAACTTTAGGCAGCAGTGGCAGGGATATCCGCCTCGGCGTTGAGAGGGAGAAAGGCTGCGCATCTGGTGACAGAACAATGTTATATTCACCCTCCATCAGTCCTAGTCCTGTGAAAAGTTTTGGAAACTCCTGCCTCACAGCTTCAATGGAGTCCAAACTAATTTGGTTTATTCTGGCAACCAGTTTTAATGCCATTGCAGCACGTCCACTCAGCAGTGATGTACACAAGTCCTTCACAACATAAATGTCTTCCTTGGTACTACCACTGTTGTTACTGAGAGTTGCTGTAAACATGCCTTTCACCTTCAAATCGGTGCCTCCCGGTCCCTGTAGGATTTTCTTTGGATTTATCTAATTTGCCTAATTGATGCTGAGAATACCATGTCTCTGGGACAGCTGTGACATCAGCTCCTGTATCTACTTTAAATACAGTCTTATGTTTGTCCACCAGTATGTCTGTCATCCATGGATTTTCATTAGCTTCTGTAGAAAGTGATCTATATTTGTGCTTTCTGTTTCAAATCCAGCATTTACTTCACATATTTTTTTATTTCTGCAGACTTTTGCAAAATGTCCCTTCTTTCCACAATAATTGCAAGCTGCTTCTCTAGCAGGGCATTGCTGCATACTGTGTCCTTTCATGTCACCACATCTTCTGCACTGGACCTTTTTATCCTGTGTTGTTTTTGTGACAAAAGGTTTGAACGCGGCCTTCGGTTGTCTGTAGCGCGCGCTCCCGCTCACGTGAACGCGGTCCAACTGCGCCCCCACAATGTCCGGCTTGAAGTTAGCATGAAGCATTTCCTGTTGCTTTTTTACTAGCTCGCTCTGACGGGCTCTGTTTAACGCCTTCTCGAGCGTCAGTTCAGCGTCCATTTGTAGCTGTTCTGATAGTCTTTTATCTCTCAAACCCACGACGAATCTGTCACGCACCATCTCATCATGCAAAGTCCCGTATCCACAGTATTCAGCCAAACAGTGCAGCGCGGTGTGAAAGCCGTCGATGGACTCACCCGTCTCCTGTTGGCGCTGATTGAATTTCGCCCGTTCAAATATAACATTCCTGCGGGCTACGAAGTGAGCATCCAGCCGTCCTTTAACAGTCTCGTACTCACTCGCTTCTTCTGGAGTTAGATGCAGGGAAACCAGTATATCTTCTGCCTCGTCCCCCATGGTGTAGATAAGCGTGTTTACTTGGTTTTCATCCGCTTGTGTCTCCAAACCAGACGCGATACGAAACCTCTCGAAACGCTTTATCCACTTCGTCCAGTCTTCAGCTCTGAACGTGAACTTTTCTGGCGGGGCGACTTGAAACTGGTTCATGATGACGTAGTTTTTAATTCTCTCTTTTCACTTAGTATTTTATACTTTTACACTTCTGACATCATGTTCTGTTCTCCGATATGTATCCACAGTATTCCTGAGGGTGTCACTGTAGAAGCGAATGTGCATTGAACTTCCTGTCCGACACCGGAAGTGCCTGTATTCCATAGGCGGAGTATGGATCGCGGGTGTTTTTGAAAGTTATTTTCATTCATTTTATCGGAGCAAACACAGCTTTTGTTTAAACGGAACGTTTACTGAAATGTCCTACCGGGGTTCAGGTACCTGCTGTGCTGTTCGCGGCTGCACCAACAACCGGACCAAGCTAAATCTTTGGCTAAAACAACAGTGTTTTCAACACGGACCCAAAACAAAGAAAGAGTGTTCCTGCATCCTTCTCTATGGCTGTGTCTGCGCGATCAGGTAACATCTGTAATTTCTTTTTATTCAGGGAGGGTTTATTAATGAGAGTTTTGGAAGATTTACTGTCTTAAAACGATAGATCTCAGACGCGACCGGTATTTTTAGCCGAGATAGCTGCTAACAAACCTTAGCCGAGAGGCCGGAGCAAACGCGTTCGCTATTTATGTATTTTTAAATTATGTCTGCGCGATCAGGTAACATCTTTTTATTCGGGGAGGGTTTATTAATGAGAGTTTTGGATGATTTACTGTCTTAAAATGATATATGTCAGGCGCGACCGGTGTTACAGAACACCGTGACTTTTAGCCGAGATAGCTGCTAACAAACGTTAGCCGAGAGGCCGGAGCAAACGCGTTCGCTATTTATGTATTTTTAAATTATGTCTGCGCGATCAGGTAACATCTTTTTATTCGGGGAGGGTTTATTAATGAGAGTTTTGGAAGATTTACTGTCTTAAAACGATAGATCTCAGACGCGACCGGTATTTTTAGCCGAGATAGCTGCTAACAAACCTTAGCCGAGAGGCCGGAGCAAACGCGTTCGCTATTTATTTATTTTTAAATTATGTCTGCGCGATCAGGTAATTTCTTTTTATTTGTCCCTCCTCTTTTAAGAAAACGAGTGGTGTTCCCACATTTTTAATGAACTAAAACAACAAAGTTTGGACTGTCTTCAACTGTATTACTCGCATGTAAACAAACGGTGTTTCCGGTCAACCGGAAGTCGTGTGCCCATTTCGCGCAAAGCATCATGGGGCGTAGGAATACTGTGGATATATTTAGTAAACCCTTGAGGTTACAAAGAAGCATGCGTGACACGACTCCGTCTTAACAGGTAACCTTTATTACGGTCCCCCCGCAACACAATACAGTACAACACAAAGGATACCAACAGCCTGATACTACAGAAATCAGAGTGAATCTCATCCACTCCCGGAGCTTTTTATTTACTTCAGCAACCTCAGCCAGTTATGGATGTATCAACCCCAAAGTCCCCCGACTCAGCTTCCTCCATGGAAGACAAGCTGGTGGGATTGAAAAGATCCAAGAAGTATTCCTTCCACCTCCCGACAGCATCACTGGTTGAGGTCAACAGCACCCCACCTTCACTGAACAGTGTTAGTGAGGGCTGCTTTCCCCTTAGCTAACTGAATCTCCTCGGAGCTGACCCGAGTCTCTATCCAAGGTCTCACTGAACTCCTCCCACATCCGAGCTTTTGCCTCAGACACAGCCAAGGCTGCGGACCGCTTGGCCCTCCAGTACTCCTCAGCTGCCTCCGAGTCCCACTGGCCAACAAGGCTTGGTAGAATTGCTTCTTCAGCTTGACAGCCTCCCTAACCTGGGTTGTCTACCACAGAGTTTGTGAATGGCCACCGCGAGAAGCACTGACAACCTTGCAGCCACAGCTCAAGGCAGCTACCTCAACAAGCAAGGCGTGGAACAAGGCCCACTCGGACTCAATGTCCCCCACCTCAGCTGGGATGTGGTTAAAGCTCTCCCGGAGGTGTGAGTTGAAGATCTCTCTGACAAGTTCTTCTGCCAGGTGTTCCCAGCAAACCCTCACTACACGTTTGAGTCTACTGGGTCTTTCTAGCATCTTCCCTCGCCATCTGATCCAACTCACTACCAGGTGATCAGTTGACAGCTCAGCTCCTCTCTTCACCCGAGTGTCCAAAACAAACAGCTGCAAATCAGATGACATGACTATGAAGTCAATCATAGATCTACGACTTGGGGCATCCTGGTGCCAAATGCACTTATGGACACCCTTATGTTTGAACCTGGTGTTCTTGATGGACAAACTATGACTAGCACACAAGTCCAACAACAGAACATCGCTTGAGTTCAGATCACAGGCTGTTCTTCCCAAAAACGCCCCTCCAGGTCACACTGTCATTACCCACGTGGACATTAAAGTCCCCCAGCAGAATAAAGGAGTCCCTAGCTTGCGCACCTTCTTCCAGCACCCTAAGGGCTCCAAGAAGGCCGGATACTCTGAACTGCCATTCGGTGCATAGGCAGACAGCGTCAGAGCCCGTCCCCCCACCCGAAGGCGAAGCCACCCGCTCATCTATCTGGGAAAACTCCAATGCACAGGCACCAAGTCAGGGTGCTACAAGTAGACCCCCACCAGCTCGACGCCTCTCACCATGGGCAACTCCAGAATGGAATAAGGTCCAGCTTCTCTCAAGATCGGTTCCAGAGTCCATGCTGTGTGTTGAGGTGAGCCCAACTATATCTAGCTGGTACCTCTCAACCTCACACACAAGCTCAGGCTCCTTCCCCACCAAAGAGGTCATGCTCCATGTCCCAAGAGCCAGCTTTGGTAAGCCAGGGTGCCAAGGTCCCCACCTTGAATTGTCACTTTATCGTGGTGGAGTTTGTGCGCCTGAACAAACGGAGCTATGCTGTCGGGGGCAATTATAATTGTCCCTGGTAGGGTCTCCCAAGGTAGATTGGTCCTAGGTGACAGGCCAGACAAAGAGCGATTTAGAAGATTTTTATGGACATGACACTCCAGCATATGATTGTCACTTTTATACATCATCCAATACAAAAAGCATCCAACTAATTTAGTTTTACTTGATAAACGAACCTTGTTGTAAATAAATAAGCATTTTATTAAACGTGCATCTTTAATTTTAATCACTTTAATCTTAGCAGTGCAAATTCATTCACATTCAAGGCACAAGTGCAACACAAGGCACGGGGTAAGAATCACCTTTAACAGCTGCATGCAGGTCCCTTTTCGATTCTCACAGAAAAGACATTTAAAATAATCTCAGTACATCTCACAACCTCAAGGCACTTTGCAAAAGTTATTCAGGATAAAAACCTGTTTTTGCGTCCGAGGGACATGACTGGAGGAAATACTGAGCATGAGACAGCAGAGATAAAAATAATACAGATGTTTTTATGAAAGAATGCAGAGGAAGTGACAGTTTGGAGGACATTTTAAAGAGTCAGATGAGAGGATTAAACCACACCTTCAAAAACATTACGTTTTAAAGCTCAAAGATTTCATGAATTATTATTAAAAGCCAAGTGCTTTGCTAACCAGATGCTAAGAAACAAAACAAGGCTAAACAGGGGATTAGATCAGTGGTCAGACCATCAAACAATTGGCTCTGGATCGGTAGAACACATCATCCCATGTTAAACTGTTCAAAAGGGCATTCTGAACCTTTGGCTTATAGTGCAGTCTACATGTAGATGACGTCACAGTCTACATGTAGATGACATCGCAGTCTATATGTAGATGACGTCACAGTCTATATGTAGATGATGTCAGTCTATATGTAGATGATGTCAGTCTATATGTAGATGACGTCACAGTCTATGTAGATGACGTCAGTCTATATGTAGATGACGTCACAGTCTATATGTAGACGACGTCACAGTCTATATGTAGACGACGTCACAGTCTATATGTAGACGACGTCACAGTCTATATGTAGATGATGTCACAGTCTATGTAGATGATGTCACAGTCTATATGTAGTTGACATCACAGTCTATATGTAGTTGACATCACAGTTAATATGTAGATGACGTCACAGTCTATATGTAGATGACGTCACAGTCTATGTAGATGAAGTCACAGTCTATATGTAGATGACATCACAGTCTATATGTAGATGTCACAGTTTATGTAGATGAAGTCACAGTCTACTATATGTAGATGACGTCACAGTCTATATGTAGATGATGTCACAGTCTATATGTAGATGACGTCACAGTCTATATGTAGATGACGTCACAGTCTATATGTAGATGACGTCACAGTCTATATGTAGATGATGTCACAGTCTATATGTAGATGATGTCACAGTCTATGTAGATGATGTCACAGCATGGAGAAAGTGTGCTTTAACTGAAAATATTTTAAACTTAAATGTATGAGATGAACGTGCACATCTCAGACAGGCAGCAGACATTTTGACTTGTCAAAAAGGGAAAAATTGAAGCTACCGGTAAATGTTTTTGTGACTGAATGTAAAACCAACTAAATTCTCTTTGGTTTGATTCATCCTCAGCATGTTACTGCTTCTGTGCAAAATAACAAACACACTCATTTCATTTTATCCCCACGAAGCTAACAGTTTCACTTCCTGGTTTTCGGGCAAAGCTAATGTGCTCCACGAACAAAAGGAATGTTTTTTTTTTTTTTTTACATTACAACGAAGATGTTTCTGAATACAGAAAATGACCTTTTCATTTTGCACAAAAGTTGGAGCCTAAAACCAATCAGCTAAATGGAACTCAGCTACAACGTCTCTTATTAAATGTGTGTTTATTCCCTTTTAAACCAAGTCTAAACGTCTTGGTGCTTGCAAACTGACAGTCACATTGTAAGGAGGCAGCAGCTGCTCAGATGTAGTTCCAGCAGCTGCTGCTCACACAGGACTGAAGTTTTATGAGCCGCTGGTTCATGGTCTGCAAGATGGATGGGTCCACCTTCTTCACAATGTTTTCTAGTTGGTGCGGGTCTGATGACATGTTGTACATCTCCACAAAAGACTGGGGAGACAAAACCACAGAGAGAAACACTCAACATCTGTTGGTTCCACAAAAAGTGAAAATATTGATTTGTTAAGTTGAACATAAAATAAATCAGTGCACCTCGCTGTCTGCGAACTCGCAGTACTGCAGGTTCTGATCTTTGTCCAGAGTCCTGACGCAGGCGTATGTGTTGTTGTAGGCATCCTCACACACACAGTCTGGAAAACATTGCTGCAAAAATAAAAAAACAACGGGTGTCATTCATCTGGTTGACCAGATTTGAAAAATGCATTTACCGTATTTTCCACCCTATAAGTCACATCAGTCCAAATATGACTACCGTATTTTACGCCTGAAAACTCGCACCCATCTATTCATTCATTCATTCAACCTTTATTTATACAGGCTATCCTCGTTGAGCCACGGGGACTCATTTACAAGAGGGACCTGTCTCACTCACACCAAACAACCATCCACTCTCACACTCACACCCAGGGTCAATTTAGAGTTACCAATCAGCCTAACATGCATGTTTTTTGGACTGTGGGAGGAAACCGGAGCACCCGGAGGAAACCCACGCATGCACGGAGAGAACATGCAAACTCCACTCAGAAAGGCCCCGGACCGGGATTTGAACCGGGGACCTGCTCGCTGAGAGGCAGCAGCTCTATAAGTCGCTTTGTCCAATTATTGGCAATAAATTGGAAAAATCCATAAACGTGTCACACCTCTATTTAAGTTGCATCTATTATGCGTCACCGCTACGCGACGTGTCAGCGTGTCATTTGCCCTGCTGAAAATGGCGGCCACAGAAGCGAGCGAGCACGGAAGGACTTTACAAGATTAACACGGTAAAAACAATTATTTGTTTGCTGAAAATTATAGCAAAGATGTGTCTTAGCTGAACTTTTCCTTAATAAATGAACGCAATTGGAATCATCGCAATCAGCTGGATTTAAAAAAGTAGTTTCGCCATGTGCACGGGTGGGACGGCTTTATTTCTTTGAAATTTAGCTAAATAAACGCTTTAAAAATATATTTCTTAGCTGACATCATAGCACAAGGGTTCCTGAGCTTAACCGTTCCTTAATAAATTCATGAAATGGTCAAATCAGTTAGATTTAAATTGTTTCGCTTTGACTTCTTCCAAACCATCGCGTGCGCTGCGAAAATAAATTATAAATAAATCTAATTTTAGCTCAAACAACTCCAACAGCTAATAGTTTGTAAATGACCACCAAGTAATTACTTTCTGTAAGTTTAAAGAAAATCTGCCGTTTGCTTTATGAGCTATTTGTACCCGGAAAAACAACTACCATATTTTCCGATCTATAAGTCACACCTTTTCGCCTAATTTGCATGCCCTGCGACTTATAGAGAGGTGAGACTTGTTTATGGATTTTTTCCAATATTTTTAGACCAATTTTTGGCTCAGATATGACCGTTTTTCATTTTGGCAAAAATATGGTGCAGTATCACTTTCGGCTGCTAGGGTACACCGACCGTTCCCAGCTCATGTGTCCGAAAAAAGCCTCCTCTGCTCGGACTCACTCTGTCGCAGCCCAGCCTCCTGCTCTGGAGGTATGAACTACTGTTAGCTGTGTTTGTTAGCAAAATAAGTCAAGAACCACAGGACAGATTTTGATCAAACTTACAGAAAGTAATCACTGTATGGACATTTACCACTGACTAGCTTTATGAGATGTTTGAGATAAAATTCGATGTTTTATAGATGTAAATGTGTTGCGGCAGTTGTTTTTCCGTGTACATTTTAGCAAATAGCTCATAAACCACTCGGCGGATTTTCTTTAAACTTACAGAAAGTAATTATTTGGTGTTCATTTACAAACTTTTACCTGTTGGAGTTGTTTGAGCTAAAATTCGATTTATTCATAATTTATTTTCGCAGCGCACGTGACCGTTTGGAAGACATCAAAGCGAACAATTTAAATC
Source organism: Garcialebias charrua (assembly GCA_038048925.1). Classification (NCBI taxonomy): domain Eukaryota; kingdom Metazoa; phylum Chordata; class Actinopteri; order Cyprinodontiformes; family Rivulidae; genus Garcialebias; species Garcialebias charrua. The sequence continues at coordinate 22,408 of JBBPBX010038627.1, forward strand.
CAGCAGATATGACCATTTCGTGAATTTATTAAGGAACGATTAAGCTCAGGAACCCTTGTGCTATAATGTCAGCTAAGAAATATATATTTTTAAAGTGTTTATTTAGCTACATTTTAAAGAAATAAAGCCGTCCCACCCGCGCGCGTGCACATGGTGAAATATTTTTTTTTAAATCCAGCAGATTTGGTTTAAATTTGAGAAAAAAATCCATAAATATGTTGCTTCGGTGTATAAGTCGCAGGGCATGCTAATTATACAAAAAAAAAAAGTGACGTAAAGGCTGAAAAATACGATAGTTGTTTTTTTACAACTGGCTGCATTTTATCTACCAAAACAGTCTCTTCAGTCATATCAGCTGTCAAAATATGTACCTGTACACAGTGTCTTATTGTTTGAGTTTTTTGTGTATAATATACAAAGTATCTTCATAGAAAGGACACTAGTTAGAAGGTTCAGGAACAACTAAGGAACCACCAAGGCTCCAGACCGCCATGAACTGGAAACTGCCAGAACACCAGTCTCCCTGACCACAGTGAAGCAAGCTTTATATCACCAGGGACTGAGAGAGTACCGTACCGACCAAGGAAGAAGTCTCTGCTCCAAAA
>JBBPBX010038628.1:0-30293 GCA_038048925.1 Garcialebias charrua
TAGGACTGGCTGGCACCTTGCATGGCAGACTACCGCTACCGGTGTATGAATGTGTGTATGAATGGGTGGATGACTGGTGCTGTAAAGCGCTTTGGGGCCCCTCATAGGGGGCTGGAAGGCGCTATATAAGTAAGTAAGCTCCATATTGTTTTTTCTTTAATGTTAAGAAGGACACAATGTTATGCAGAGGTGTACTTATAACAATTTTATAGACAAATTGTACTATTTACAGTCGCAGCGGAGAGTTGGGGGGTGGGGGTGAGTGCGACATGTTTACGTCTTCTTGGTGGGGGGGGGGCAACAGAAAATGACAGAGAAGCACTGGTGTAACCAGATGGCTGCATGATTTAAAAACAAAAGAAACCAGCAAGAAGATAATTTTAGAGAGGGGCGGGCTAAGTGCGACATGTTTACGTCTTCTTGGTGGGGGGGGGGCAACAGAAAATGACAGAGAAGCACTGGTGTAACCAGATGGCTGCATGATTTAAAAACAAAAGAAACCAGCAAGAAGATAATTTTAGAGAGGGGCGGGCTAATAGCAATGATGACAAACTGGAGAGATAATGAGTGAAAGTTGCCAGTGACTCAGGCACTGTGCTTCCTTTGGTTCTTCCATCCTGGCTGTATGTTCTGAAAACAGTGCAACGCTGTGAGCTGTCTGGATCAACCTACACTCTGTGGTGTGTATGACAGTCGAGCTGTAAAGAGGAGTCTGTGTTGGTGTGTTTCATGAACTATGATCTGAAAGGAGCTGGCATTTTACATGAAGATGCTGTGTAAAGTGTAGTGCTCAAAGCATGTGTTGTGAACGACTCAAGTTACTACCACTCCAGATTTTCACTCAATATTTATGAAATCAGCTATTTGTGTTTCCAAAGGTTAGTTTGTTGTGGTGGTCGTATCGAATGAGGGAACTCTCGAAAGTTAATCTGTTGTAAATATTTAATCACTAATTCCTTTCATATCCAAAAAAGCTAAGTCTGGTCCTCTGGACATTAAAATCAAAACAAAACAAAGCAAAAAAACAACAACTGTAGAAACTTTTCGTCTTTCGTCCGAAAGACGAAACGTTCCTTTCATAGTTTCCTTAAAATCCATTTAGTGGCACTTGAAATATTTAGCTAACAAACAGATACAGGCAATAACATTATCACTCTTTCGCTTTTTACTTATGGCCAGAGAAGAAAACCCTCAGTGTGATGCACTTTTTAAATATTTTACTTAGTAAGATTATTATAGAATAAGAATTATATTTCATCATCAGGTTTACTTTTTCACATTTTTGTCCCCCGTCACAAAAGCAAGCTGGAAGAATTGGAACTACTGGTACCCTCTGTCCGTTCTTGCATGCTGTGAGCATAACTTGAAAACTAAGTGAGGTACCCACTAACCCACTTAAATATCTTGCATCAAAACATTAAGGTTTACTTGAGTTTCTTGTTCAGTTCAAGTCAGAAAAACACTCATCTCAAAAACCACAAAAACTCACTATTCAAACAGCGACGGGGACATCAGTGATGTTTGTTAACTTTATTTTAACCCACACATGCCTCTTCTCCAGATGAAGAAAGTCAAAGTTTAGTTTTACTGTTTTTTTTTCTTACTGCAAGTAAGAAATTTAATTGTGAAAACGGTAAAAAGATTTGAGCTGATAAAGGTTTGCATGATTTGTCTTTTTTTTTTTTTTCATGGATTTTTTTTCCCCGGCACGGTTGTGCAGTTGGTAGAGCTGCTGCCTCTCAGCAAGAAGGTTGCTAGTTCAAATCCCAGCCTGGGACCTTTCTGGGTGGAGTTTGCATGTTCTCTCCGTGCATGTGTGGGTTTTTTCCAGGTGTGAGTGAGAGAGTGCATGGTTGTTTATCTCGTTTGTCTGTGTCCCTGTGATGGACTGGAGACCTGTCCAGGTGTCCCCTGCCTCTCACACTGTGATGGCTGGACATGGACACCAGTGACCTGAAGGAAGAAGCGGGTGAAGAGAATGGATGGACGGATTTTTTTTCCCACAACCAGAAAATGGAAATCCCTTTTTTATTAAACATATTCAACATTAATTGAAACACAAAAAAGAAATTAAAATAATTAAAATTAGCTAAAAAAAATCAACTTATTTCTTTATTTGTCATTATTATTATTATTATTATTATTATTATTATTATTATTATTATTATTAAAAAGCTAAGTCTGGTCCTCTGGACATTCAAAAAAAAAAAAAGCAAAAAAAATTGTAGAAACGTTTCGTTTCGTCCGAAAGACTTCCTCAGTCTGAGGTGCTGTATTCAGCTCAGTCTTATAAATAGCACCCTCTCACAGTGGATCAACCAGTTGGCTGATGACAGCCGAAACCAGCTGCTCACATGATCAAGGAGGACCATCAGCCTAACGATGGATCGTTAGCACCCTGATGGTTGTTTGCTATTCACAGAGGGCTGAGTAATACTAGCAATAACAGCATTGTAAGAGGGGGACAGTTGAACCCGGCTTTTTTAGCTTTTTTAGATTTTTCTACCTGGATTATTGAGCATGCATCAGGGTATTATTATTATTATTATGTTTCAAACAATTCCTCCCTGATAATATGTGCTTGTTGGTCGAGGCTTGTCCTGTGTGTGACTGGTAAATGATTTGGTGTTTAACTTTGTTCTGAAGATTCTCGTGACGAAGCCGAGGGTCCGCTGCTGCAGGAGGAAGAGGCTCATTCGACCAGCTTCCAGCCCACAGACAGTGATGTGCCCAGCTTTCTGGAGGACTGCAACAGAGTAATCATCTTTTTTCATCGAGAGGAATCAGCAGCCTTAATGCACAGAAACTTTGTTTTACAACAATTTCTTCTTTTGTTTTATTAATAACTGTTGACTGGTCTTCATAAATTCACAATTCACAAGGAACTTTATGCAAACCACCTCATCCATTACAAGAACAGTATTTCTCAAGCCAAATCCAGCTACTTCTCAGACATCATCAGTTCCAACGTTGGTAATTCAAAAACATTGTTCTCTCTCCTTCACCGTTCTGTCTCATCTCCTAACTCTCTACCCTCTCACATGGTTTCCACAGAATTTTGCAACTCCCTGATGTCATATTTCAATGAAAAGATTATTTCAATTCATAAACACCTTGGACCAAATACTGCCCCCAGCATCCTTGTTGAACTCCCCTCCCTCCCTCCCTCCCTTTCTCTGTCTTCTCCCTCCCCTCTGCTGATGACATTGCTGACATTATCAGCAAGTCCAAGTCCTCATCCTGTCAACTTGACCCATTTCCCACAGTTCTTGTTAAATCCTGTCTCCCGTCTCTGCTCCCTATCATCACTAATATCATCCACTCCTCCCTAACCTCTGGCATTGTTCCCACAGCCTTCAAATCTGCTGCCATCACCCCCATCATCAAGAAACCAGGTCTTGACTTCACCAACTTCAATAATCTTCGTCCGATCTCCAATCTGCCCTTCATCTCCAAGATCCTTGAAAAAACTGTTGCTAGTCAACTTCACTCACACCTGTCCAACAACAACATTTATGAAGAGTTTCAATCTGGTTTTCGCCCCCACCATAGCACCGAAACAGCTCTAGTAAAAATTACTAACGACCTTCTTCTTGCTGCTGACTCTGGTCTTCTGTCCATCCTCATTCTTCTTGATCTAAGTTCTGCCTTCGACACCATCTGTCATTCTATCCTCCTCAACAGACTAACCTCCATTGGCATCTCAGGTACCCCGTTAGACTGGTTCAACTCCTATCTCTCTGACCGCACTCAATTCATTCAGCTTAAATCCTTCCGCTCCCAGTCTTCCCCTGTCTCCACGGGTGTCCCCCAAGGCTCTGTCCTCGGACCCCTCCTCTTCATCATTTACCTCCTTCCTCTAGGTCACATCTTCCGCAAATACGGCGTCCATTTCCACTGTTATGCTGATGACACACAGCTCTACTTGTCATCAAAACCTAACTCCACCCACCCACCCTCCATCCTCACCGACTGTCTCAATGAGCTAAATCACTGGTTTTCTAACAATTTCCTTCAACTAAACAGCAACAAAACAGAAATCATTCTCGTCTGTACCAAAAACTCTATTTCAAAATCAGAACATCTTCTCGTCCCCCTTAACAACTCTCTGCTATCCCCCTCCCCTCAGGTCAAGAGTCTCTGTGTCATCCTCGACACCACTCTCTCCTTCACTTCACACATCAACAATGTTACTCGGTCTGCCTATTTCCACCTCCGTAATATTAACCGTCTCCGTCCTTCTCTCACACCCCGCTCCACAGCCATCCTGGTGCACAGTCTTGTGACTTCCCGTATCGATTACTGCAACTCCCTTCTCTATGGCCTCCCCAACAAATCTCTCCACAAGTTACAGATGGTCCAGAACTCAGCTGCCCGTGTCATCACTCAAACCTCCTACTATAACCACATCACTCCTGTCCTGCAGCAGCTCCACTGGCTCCCGGTTAAATCACGCATCATCTTCAAAATTCTACTTCTCACGTTCAAATCTATCCACAACCTTGCCCCTCCTTATCTATCTGACCTCCTACAAATCTCCATCCCATCACGCTCTCTCAGATCCTCCTCTTCGCTACATCTCCATGTACCCTCTGCCCGCCTCTCCACCATGGGGAGCAGGGCCTTCACCTGCTCTGCCCCTCACCTCTGGAACGCTCTACCACCAGACCTTCGAAACACCACCTCCCTTTCTCTGTTCAAGACAGCCCTGAAAACACATCTCTTTAGACTAGCTTATCATTAACTTTACTAAATGTATTTTTATTATTTTGCATTTTATAATCTTTATGTATTTTATATTTCAATTTGTCACTGATAATGTTTGCACTGTATTGGTTTGTTAAGTGTCCTTGGGTGTCCTGAAAGGCGCTTTTAAATAAAATGATGATTATTATTATTATTATTGATAAAGAACTTAACTGAGTTCTCTTTAGCTTTGTGTTTTTATCCGTTACTGTTGGCACACTTGTTCTCAGGCCAAACTACCTCGTGGGATCCACCAAGTTCGTCCTCATTTGAAGAGCATTGATAATGTTCCTCTTCTGGTCCCGCTCTTCACTGACTGCACCCCTGACAGTGAGTCACATTTGTACGGTTCAGTAAATGGTTTTAAAGTAACAGTCGCCATGGGTCATGGGAACTGCTAATTTATTTGTTGTTGTTGTTTTTTGTCTTGGTAGCCATGTGTGAGATGATGAAGATCATGCAGGAGAACAGAGAGGTCACCTGTTGTCTGGGAAGTTCGGCCAACTTCCAAAACAGCCGCCTGTTCATGCAGAGTGACCTCAGGTACACTCTGGGGCTGGACGATGCCTCCCAAAACTAATCCCACTATGCATGATACACAAGATATGTAGCAGTATTTTAAATCCACCTTACATCACTGCGTAAATGTGTCATCCACCCCAGTCCTTGTGGCCCGCAGACCTGCATGTTTTAACTGTAACACTCCTAATACCTACTCAGAATGTCATCAAGTTTAGCAGAAGCCTGTCAATCCCTCATTTATTTCAGTACGGTGTGTTGAAGCAGGGGAACATCTAAAACATGCAGGACAGTGGGTCACGAGCATCATGGCCCAAATGTGGCTCACTCACAGGCTGATAAAAAAAAAAAAAAACTACAAACCATACAATTGTCCTCTCACGTGCTCCAGCAGTAGATGTGACTTTAAGCTAGTATAGCTTTAAAATTAAAATTAGGATGCAGTCCAGCAGTAGCCTGGTTAAAACCAGACCCTTGTCCTTCACTTCGCTTTGTACTGGGTCTGGGACTTGTCCCATAGACAAGGATTTCTCCGGTAGATTTTTGACCGGACCAATCAGAGAGCAGAAGGCGGAGTTTTGAACGACGTCGACTGACGTCGTCAGTTAAAATGGCTGCCGCCACGAAGGAATTTTCATGAAAACAAGGTAAAAAACTATTATTTCTTTGCTGAGAAAAATATATTTCTTAGCTGACGTTATATCAGAAGTGTTCCTGAGCAATCAGAGAACAGAAGGCGGAGTTTTGAACGACGTCGACTGACGTCGTCAGTTAAAATGGCTGCCGCCACGAAGGAATTTTCATGAAAACAAGGTAAAAAACTATTATTTCTTTGCTGAGAAAAATATATTTCTTAGCTGACGTTATATCAGAAGTGTTCCTGAGCAATCAGAGAACAGAAGGCGGAGTTTTGAACGACGTCGACTGACGTCGTCAGTTAAAATGGCTGCCGCCACGAAGGAATTTTCATGAAAACAAGGTAAAAAACTATTATTTCTTTGCTGAGAAAAAATATATTTTTTAGCTGACGTTATATCAGAAGGGTTCCTGAGCTTAACAGTTCCTAAATCAATTCACGAAATGGTCAAATCTGCTGGATTTAAATAGTTTCGGTTTGACATTTTCCAAACAGCCTCGGGTGCGCTACGAAAATAAATGATAAAAAATCGAATTTTATCTCAAATGTTTAATCTAGGCCAACAGTCAGTAAATTAGAGCCATATAATTACACACTGGTAGCAGAAAAAAATATCCACCGAGTGGTTTCTGAGCTATTTATCTGAATAGCCTGGCCTCGCCAGGCTAAACTAACAAAACTCTGCCTTCCGTTCTCTGATTGGTCCATTCAAAAATCTACCAGAGAAATCGTTGTCTATGGGACAAGTCCCAGACCCTAGTACAAAGCGAAGTGAAGGACAAGGGTCTGGTTTTAACCAGGCTAGTCCAGCAGCATAGTTTGAAAATAAAACATGTCTAGAACATGTGAATGGACTAACTAAAACAAAAAACAGCTCGTGTTTGGGAGAAAGCATCAACATTTTTGGCTGAAATGATCACTTGACTCTTCTGTAAAATTCATTTTTCTTGCTCTGCAGCATCTCACTGGACCCTCTGTATCCATCCCAGTGTTCACGGGAAACATTTGGCTACGTCACTGGAGGAGGGCCTCATGAGGACACTGAAGGACTGTCCCCTCTGAGACTTTCAGGGCAGCTGAACAGTCTGGGCTGCTCCATCTCCTTCCACCAAGGAGACAGTGTCAGCATTGCCAAACTCATAGAACAGGTCAGACACATACAGAGCATCACACGTTGACTGAAACCTTCTATCAGGATTGATTTCATTTCTGAATCTTTCCCAGGCACGACACACAACCTCTGGCATCCGTAAGTGCTTCCTCTTTCTGCTGCAGTGTCAGCTCAGTCTGGTCATCATCCAGGTGAGACAGAAGATGTCTGAACATAATAAAACCATTCAAAAGATTTGAGTCTTGAATCACTGAGTGAAGTTCTCCTGGTGTTTGTGTGCAGTTCTTAGCCTGTCTTGCACAACTCCCCCCTCCTTTGAACACCACCGACATCCTCTGGGTGTCCTGTTTCAGCTGTCCTTTGCTGAGGTACACAAATTACACCCTCAGTTTGTTGTGACGTGCACATTGTGGGTCTGATATCTGGACTGGTTTTTGCAGTGTCTCTCTTTTGGGGAAACAACCTGACAATTCAGTTATGACGGTCGCTACTGGGAAGAACCTGAATTCAATCCCCAAAAAGGTATTTTTACTTTTAATCCATGAGCCACAGCCATAACATCTTTGCTTACAGCTGGCCAGCAAGCAGGACATTCAAACATAAATGCACAACAAGTCGGTGCAAACACACTTTTGAAAGCCTTATACACTGATGTATTGTGTTGTCCTAATGAGGCACCTGTGGTAAAGCTGACACAAGCTGGATGATATCTGTAGTGTTTCTTATATAACCTTTAGACTTCATTGTATATATTTTTTCTCAACAGTCTGATATTTGGACCCTGTTGCCAACTTCAAATTTCAGATTCAATCCTGAGCTGTCCTGATGCTAAGAGTCAGTTCTATTTCATCCCTACTGACCGCCAGAGGGCGGTGCTGATAGCACTGAATGTTCCCTTCGTGCATGCGCTGTTCGAGTAGTAATACCAGCGGAGTCAAAGGTGTGACACAGATGACCAATCAGAGGCTATATAGCCTGACGTCATCCGCAGCTCTGCTCCTTTTATCTTCTTGCGCACTGTTCAATTCAGGGCATCAGCCCTTTGGACCATTTCACCGTCGTCGGAGGTCCGACTGCCCGTTGGCTGGAGTAACGTGTTTGCCATCCTAGGGGCTGGGACGGTTTAGCCTTCGTTTAAGGTATTTCTGCTCTTTGTTGGGGGCTGCTACGGTTTTCGCCCCTCTCCCAACTTGCAGCATCTAACTATTGTACTGTGTATGTGATTCAACACTGGTGAGTAGTCTTTTTACTTCTATTTTGCCTTGGTTAGCGGTAGCGTCCGCTCTGTTGGAGGCTTTCAACCGCGTGGTCTGTTTGGTTTGTGCTTCAAAGTTTAATTACATAGCCAGCCGAGATCTGATCTTATTTTTAATTGGTGACGGCAAGCGTACGTGCTCCCTCTCCCAATTCTTGGCCTATCTTTTGTCCTTGTTTTCATCCTGTATCCTGGATGTAGCTGGCAGTGCCAGCCCCTTTACTGTGTTCTGCCTACCTTGGACATAACCATCTGGTAGAACCCTTGTCAGAGAACCCCTTCATGAACTGCAGCTTCATGCCTCGTTCTGTGAGGGTGGCTCGGCTGGCCCAGTTTTGCCCCAAGCTCGGCAGGGACTTCCCGCCTTCTGGGCATAAGGTTCCACCTAGGCACTTGAAGTGCCGGACTGAGGCCACAGTCTCTGTGGCCCCTCCTAGGAAGATGCGAGCCAAGTCTGATCAGGGCCTCTCCACAAGGGTGGAGCAGTTGTCTGCAGAATTGGCGGGATGAAGTCCCTTTTTCAGGCACGCCAACTGGAGGCTGAGCCAGTTGCAGCGACTGGACTCTCCTCCCCACCCATGCCTGAGCTGGCTGCGAAGGAAGATGCGTTATCCTTGGCTGCCTCTCACTTTTTAAGTGAGGAGAGGCAGTCATCTCAAGTCTCAGAGACTGATTCACTTTCTTTGTCTCAGAGTGCAGCTGGTTGGTAAGGTAACAGCTCGATGCAGAACGTCATGCTTATAGCCCTGAGACAACCGCAGCTGGACGTCCTGCAACCAGAGGACTCCACCCCTGGAAGTACCTTCTTCAGACACGGACGGGCCCCTCCTCCTTTTTCCATCCCTCCATTGGAGGAGTACTTGAGGGAGTTGCATGGTTGCTGGTGGGACCCAAAAGTCTTTGCACACCTCTCCACGGATGGCAGAGTGTTGGTGGCTAAGCATGAGCCGGCTGCAGCGGGTTTGGATCGCATGCTAGCAATTGAATCTGCTGTTGCCCCACTCTTCGTGTCACCAGAAGAAGCTCTGTGCAATGATGTTTGGTGCCCATCCAGGCACAACAGACAAGGCAACAGCTTTCAAGCCTTAGCAGGGCGATGCCCCCTCTGCATCCAAGGTGCCCGTCGGCTGACCCCAGCATTCGGCCGCCGTCTCGGGGTCATAATCAGATGAGTGGTTTTTACCCTCGTGTTGTTCAGCAGAGACCCGACAGGAGCTTTTGTGAGTCAGTCCACCAACCAGCTGGGCAGGTTTGGACCTGGGACTCGGGCTGCTGGGAGGAAGGGAGACGGTGATGTCACCACCAGGTCGACCGTCGGATATTTCTCCCACCAGTTACTGGGTTGCTCACGTCGTGGACCCATGGGTGGTTGCCACTTTGACCCATGATTACCAGCAACAGTCCCGACAGTGGCCTCACATCTCATGCTGGTTCAAGATGACAGTAATCGCCGACCCGGTGAAAGCTCAAGCACTAGGCCAAGAGCTTTCTGCCTTCCTGGCCAAGGGTACAGTCAAGGCAGTGGACCCTCTGCAACAACCCTGGCTATTAGGGCAGCATGGTGGCACAACTGGTAGAGCTGCTGCCTCTCAGCGAGCAGGTCCCCGGTTCAAATCCCGGTCCAGGGGCCTTTCTGAGTGGAGTTTGCATGTTCTCTCCGTGCATGCGTGGGTTTTCTCCGGGTGCTCCGGTTTTCCTCCCACAGTCCAAAAACATGCATGTTAGGCTGATTGGTAACTCTAAATTGACCCTGGGTGTGAGTGAGACAGGTCCCTCTTGTAAATGAGTCCCCGTGGCTCAACGAGGCTAGCCTGTATAAATAAAGGTTGAATGAATGAATGAAAAATATTACTCGATTTACTTCCTCATGCAAAGGAAGACGGGTGGGTTTCGTCCCATTTTAGATCTGAGGGGACTCAACCAGTACCTAAGAGTGCTACCTTTCCACATGCTCATGACAGCAGAGGTATTTCAAGCTGTCACGAGGGGAGAATGATTCACAGCTATAGACCTGAAAGATGCTTATTTTCATGTGCCTATTGTGGCAGAACATCGCAGCTTTCTAAGGTTTGCCTATCGGGATCAACATTGGCAGTTCCGGGTACTCCCATTCGGGCTCTCTCTCTCCCCGAGGGCATTCACTCGATATGTGAAGGTAGCTAGCTCTCTCTCTTCTGCAGGCCTACGGAGTGACGGTTCTGCCATGCTTAGACGATTGGCTTCTCTGCGCCTTGTCTCCGGCCTATGCCATTTGCGACACAAATTGCCCGTTCCCTCATGTGTTCCAGTGGGAGTGGTAGTGTGTCACAGGAAAGTGGTCATGACATATGCCAGCTCCATGGGATGGGGTGCTGCGTGGCAACACAGAGTGGTTCAGTGTCGCTGGGGTCAAAATGACCACTTCAACCATAGAAATGTGCTGGAGCTGCATGCAATGCATTTGGCACTCAGGTACTTCCTGCTTTATGTGTGTGTGTGTGTGTGGGGGGGGGTATGTTCTCGTTCAGTCAGACAACACCTCTGTTGTCTACCACATCAACCACTGGGGGGGCATCAGATCAACACAACTCCTAGAGCAGGGGTGTCAAAGTCAAATACACCGAGGGCCAAAAAAACAAATTTGCTACAAGCCAAGGGCCGGACTGGTTCAATGTTTATTATAAGGAGGTGATAGAAGTTTTTTTTTCTTCTTTCTGCACTCTTTTCATTCAATGTTTTTTTTTATGAATTTGTTTTATTTTGTCTCTTTTAAATGAATGAATAAATGAATTAAATAAAATATTAAATAAAGCCTCAATAAACGCTTATGATCAATAACTCATGTGAATAATGCAGAATACCATCCTGATTTATGCTCAATAATCCAGGTAAATAACACAGAATAACATCCTGATTTATGCTCAATAATCCAGGTGAATAACAGAATAACACCCTGATGCATGCTCAATAATCCAGGTAAATAACACAGAATAACATCCTGATTTATGCTCAATAATCCAGGTGAATAACAGAATAACATCCTGATGCATGCTCAATAATCCAGGTAAATAACACCCTGATGCATGCTCAATAATCCAGGTAAATAACACAGAATAACATCCTGATTTATGCTCAATAATCCAGGTAAATAACAGAATAACATCCTGATGCATGCTCAATAATCCAGGTAAATAACACAGAATAACATCCTGAATGCTCAATAATCCAGGTAAATAACAGAATAACATCCTGATGCATGCTCAATAATCCAGGTAAATAACAGAATAACATCCTGATGCATGCTCAATAATCCAGGTAAATAACACAGAATAACATCCTGAATTATGCTCAATAATCCAGGTGAATAACAGAATAACATCCTGATGCATGCTCAATAATCCAGGTAAATAACAGAATAACATCCTGATGCATGCTCAATAATCCAGGTAAATAACACAGAATAACATCCTGATTTATGCTCAATAATCCAGGTAAATAACAGAATAACATCCTGATGCATGCTCAATAATCCAGGTAAATAACACAGAATAACATCCTGATGCATGCTCAATAATCCAGGTAAATAACACAGAATAACATCCTGAATTATGCTCAATAATCCAGGTGAATAACAGAATAACACCCTGATGCATGCTCAATAATCCAGGTAAATAACACAGAATAACATCCTGATGCATGCTCAATAATCCAGGTAAATAACACAGAATAACATCCTGAATTATGCTCAATAATCCAGGTGAATAACAGAATAACACCCTGATGCATGCTCAATAATCCAGGTAAATAACACAGAATAACATCCTGATTTATGCTCAATAATCCAGGTGAATAACAGAATAACACCCTGATGCATGCTCAATAATCCAGGTAAATAACACAGAATAACATCCTGAATTATGCTCAATAATCCAGGTGAATAACAGAATACCGTAACACCCTGATGCATGCTCAATAATCCAGGTAAATAACACAGAATAACATCCTGATTTATGATCAATAATCCAGGTGAATAATGCAGAATAATAAACGCTTCTTTCATAACTTCTCCATCACTGAAAGACTTCTTATGTTGAGCCAGGATGCAGCTAACACGGTAGGAGGCGATCGTAGCAACCTTACCTTTTGTGCTGGGCTGAGTGAAGATCGATTGCTGTGCTGCAAGCTTGTGTTTTAGCTCCCGCATGTTCTGAGTCCATAAACAACCTTTAGGAGGGAAATCTGTCTCACTGTTTGTGCATCGTCTTGAAATGCTGCTTCAAGTTACACTTTTTGGGCAAGGCAACGCTCGAATTACAGATGAGGCAAATAGACTTCGAATTAGAATAAACAAAAAAATACTCCTCCTCCCACTCTGTGTGAAAATAATAAGTTTTCGTTTGCTTGTTTGCTAGTTCTGCATCCATGTTTACTTCGCACCGATAGCTCCACTGCTGTCCTAAAGTCTCGTGAGTCACTGCACCCAAAACTCGCGAGACTATGTCTGTGAGAAAACAAGATGGGGAGGGCTGAGGAAAGTGTTGCTGCGCATTGGAATATCGTCACTTCTCCCACCCCCCACCTCCACCACTTCTGCCGGAGTTAGAATGAAGCTGAGCAGCGGACATGTCACCTCCACCACTTCAGCCGGAGTTAGAATGAAGCTTAGCAGCGGACATTTCACCTTGTTAACAGCTGAGAGCCGGCTGCCGGTGTTCTGTGGCTTGCGGGCCGGCTCTAATAGTTATTAAATATCATCCAGGGGGCCATAAATAATTGCTTTGCGGGCCGGATCTGGCCCGCGGGCCGCCACTTTGACATATGTGTCCTAGAGCGTCCAGAGAACTCCTGGAATGGACCTCTCCTTGGCTGTCCACCCTTCAGGAGGCATACTTACCAATGCGACACTATCAGGTCACAAATTTTCTCTCCCGCCAGGGGTCTGCTCTGGGAGAATGGCCCTTCCACAGCAAAATAGTGCTGATGATCTAGGGCTGTTTTGGTCAGGCAGAGGTAGACCTGTTTGCAACAGAAGAGTTGACTCAGTGTCCCCTTTGGTACTCCCTTACAGGGGCATCGGGTGCGCTGGGCCAGGATGCATGGGCTCATCCTTGGCCTATGACAGAGTCATACTCCTATATGCCTTTCCATCCCTTTCTCCAATTTGGCTGACCCTTAAGAGAGTCCTCGAGGAGGGTCACAGGATGTTGCTGTTGGTTCCAAATTGGCCAGCACGACCATGGTTCCCACTGCTATGCTATGGAGTCTATGTCAGGGCGTCCCATGGTGTCTTCTGACCAGGAGGGACTTGCTGTATCAGTTGGGTGGACTGATATGACACACCAACCCTCAACATCTTCGGCTGTGGGTGTGGCCACTGCGAGGCTAGGGCAGCAGCTGACTGGAGTTCCGAGCCCTGTCAGATGCACCATCCTGGACGCCAGGGCACCCTCTACTCGTCAACAGCATGAAAACAAGTGGCGTCTGTTTTCCCAATGGTGTTCTGATCACAATGAGGATCCAGTCTTCTGTACAGTACCCACCATTCTGGAGTTGCATACGTTGCAGCTACTGCCATTATACAACGTTCAGACCAGCTGTTTGTGTGTTACGAAGGCCCTAGGTTAGACTGTCCTCTTCTAAACAGTGCCTCTCCCACTAGATCATGGATGTCATCTGCCATGCCTACGCTGCAGGGCATGGCCCTCTGCCAGTCGGCGTGATAACACACTCTACCAGGGGTGTCTCCGTTTCCTGGGCTGTCCTGAGAGGGGTTCCACTGGAAGCGATATGTGCTTCCGCATCATGGGCTTCCCCAAGCACGTTCATCAGATTTTTACAGAGTTAACTTGGCCACCCTCATCTCCTGGGCCAGGTTTTCTGCAAGGGTCCTCTGGGCCTCCTCAGTGAGGTGTGTGCTCAGGATTCCTTGTGACATTGTTGGTATTAGTCATTCAGTGCTTTCAGCACTGCCCTCTGGCAGTCAGTAGGGATGAAATAGAACGAAAGTTACGTATGTAACTACGGTTCTATGAATCCCGGAAGACCGCCAGAGCTTCTCCGTCACTTAGAATCCTTGCATTCCACGAAAAGATTCTGTAGGAGCAGAGCTGCAAATGACATCAGGCTATATAGCGTCTGATTGGTCATCCGTGTCACACCTGTGACTCCGTTGGTATTACTACTCGAACAGCGCATGCACGAAGGGAACATTCAGTGCTTTCAGCACCGCCCTCTGGCAGTCACTCGGGATTCATAGAACCATAGTTACATACGTAACTTTCATTTTATCCTCTGATTTAAGAAGTCAAGTTATGATTACACAGCAATGAGCCACAGATTATTTAGCTGTCCTTGATATTAGCAGGTTTATTAGAGCGTGTTTCCGTGAAGGTGTCTTGTTTAAATGTAGTTTTACTTCAGTTTTTTCTTTTCTTTGTTTAGACTCAGAACTACTTCCTGGGCTGTTTCCTGTTGAAGTTCGGCCTGACGATGTGCGTCTACCTGCTGGCCTTTGGCTTTACCCTGCAGTCATTCTGCCTCCCCACAAACACGACCCTCACTGGGAACTCCAACGTCACCTGCGGTTCTGTATTCACAACCAGGTACAGGAGGAGGAGCACCACTTGTTCTCTGCCCTTCCTTTGTGATTGTCCATAGATTAATAGTGTAATATTTAAATCTTGGATGTTGATGGTGGTAAAAAAAACACACAAACAAAACACTGGTTTTTGTGTGTGACTGCAGCTCATCAACGAAGGCTCCCAAGTGGTTCACTGAGCTGTCCAATGGCCTGCTGCTCACTCAGAAACTTATGGCTGGTTTTCTTGTTTTACACACAGGTAAAAGGATAAATACATTTCCTGTCTCTTATTATAATCAAGTCCTGTCTCTTATTGTTATCCTTTAAACATTTTCAGTGGCAATCTCGCTCAGCTATGTCCACCGCTCGCAGCCTCTGTGGAGGAAGAGTCCCTTCAGCAACATCTGGTGGTGTCTCACTGTTCCTGTTGTGTATGTTCTCTCAGCTAGATTAACTCCGGCTCTGTTGTCTGCTCAAATACTAGTTTCATTACAGAGAACACTCTTTAATCTTCACCTCCTTGTTACCAGACTGCTTGGTCAGGTCGTTCAGGCTTCTGTGGATTACCAGCTGTGGCATGACCAGAGCAGCCCTTTGATCTTTACACTGGATAACATCCCACTGGAGGCCTGGCTGCTGGCCTCCTTGTCCCTGCTGCTGGTGGTAGTGGTCAATGAAGTCACCAAACTACATGAGATACGGTATGAAACCAAAGCTCTTTCAAGTAGTCCTGCTTTTCATCAATCTAAAGCCAGCTGGATTGAGGGTGTAGTGGTTCATGCATTTGTACTGAACTATCCTGGTTCAGATGTCAGGGTCCAGTGTGTCCACTCAGATCAAGAATGCAAAATAGTCATAAGATGTCTGCACTTCTATCTTAAGCCGGGCTTACATTTTTGTTGTTTGTTGTTGTTCTTTATAGTGTTTGTAATGGCCATGACAGAGAATAAGTAGAGGAAGATACAATCTAAAGCAGACATTACTGTACTCTTCAGGTCACAACTCACGAAGTATTGGGTTCCTGTAGAGTATTGAAAACAAAGCAAATTGGTGTAGGATAAAGTGTTAGTTTTAGGCGCCAGCTTTTATGATAAAATTGATTAAAAACTGTCTTAACACTTTAAACAAACACTGTTGACCTGTCACTTTGATTAAACAACGTCATTCAATTATCAACATTTGAACCTACAGACGATAATAACATAACAGGAGATTATTCTTCTGATTATTAATTAGAAAAATTAACAGTCTCTTGTTGAGGTGATTAGTGTCCTGAATTCAAACCAAATGAGATAAACAGTGTCACTGTAAATCTGCTCACTGTGTGGAGCGTGGTCAAGCCACAATCCATTCAGTCAGTTGAGAATGATTTCTCATATTTTAAGAGAACTTGGCGAAGTTTGTCCCTTTCTTCATAAGTTTTGAGGGCGTCGGCTTGGGTGACCACCTGTTCAATCTGTGAAGCAATTGAGAGGGGTTCTTGTTCTTTGGGGAGCTCCAGTGAGTCCCTTTCTGTGTTGTCCATGCTTTTGTCTCCTCCAGGCTCGACTACTGCAACTCCCTGTTTATTGGAATCCCTGGCAAAAACCTTCAGAAACTTCAATATATTCAAAACAGTGCAGCAAGGATCTTGTTGAGAGTTCGTAAATTTGAACATATTACGCCCATTCTCCATAACCTTCATTGGCTTCCTGTCGCCTACAGAATTCAGTACAAAACTGCTCTCATTACACATCAATGCTTACACGGAACTTCACCAGATTATCTGAAGGATATTCTTATTCCATACTCATCCACCCGTTCGCTGCGGTCACAGAACAGCAATCTCCTTCACATTCCGAGAACCAAATTAAGGACCATGGGAGACCGGGCTTTCAGTGTGGCTGCCCCCCGCCTGTGGAACTCTCTTCCTGACTGTCTAAGAGCCCCACAGTCTGTGGTTGACTTTAAGAGCGGCTTGAAGACCTTTCTTTTCGACCAAGCATACTCTACCTCCTCATGATTCTACTTTTGATCTTAGCTGATATTGTTATTGATTTTAATTGTTTTATTATTTGTTTTATTGTCATTTAATTCTGTTGCTCCTTGTAGCACTTTGAGATTTTCATTAATGAAAAGTGCGTTATAAATTGGATTCATTATTATTATTATTATTGTAAAACCTGTCTACAGGTAGGGCACTATAAGTTTGAGGGCCTAGACTGTCTCCTTGGTTGAAACCGAACCTGTCGACTGTGTCATGGTCAGACTCATTGGGGGAGAAGAGAGCTATAGCCTGTGTTGGTCTCGTGAACATGACTTGCCCTGTGTGTTGACTTGGGATCAAGTTTTCTGGGAGTCCTCCCAGAAATGGAATGCTTAGTTCAAAATCATGAAAATCAGTAGAGATCAACCATACTAGCTGTGTGTCCTTAGGGATCAGTACCTCTTCTGTGCCTGTGTTGTACACAGCAACAGATGTGGTTCTGCAATCGAGGTTCACTTGGCATGTGGCCTCCATGGACAGTCCTAAGTTGAAAAACGTAAGAGATGGTTGAAAGTATGCCTGTTTTTGGCTAATATCTTGACCAGTCACAATGTGAATATCCACCATAAGGTTCATTACCTGAGATGGTACTGTGGTGTTTTGGTTGTTAGCAACTTGGCAGACCTTTGGGATGATCTGTCCAGCTTTAAGGTTTTCTGTGGTTAGCACAGGAGAATCCTTCGTGGCTGCATTTAGTGACCACAGTACATTGGTGTTGATGTCCACTCGGACACCTAATCTTACCAAAATGTCAGAGCCTATGTAGGTTGCATGTGGTAAGTTTGCAACCACGAGGAATGGGTGGACCAGTTCTCGTTGGTTCCAGTTCAGTTTCAGGGAATGATTCCTCTTGCGGTCATTACCTTCTTACTGTCGGGATCTAATGGAAAGCGCATCCAGCGCATCGTGAGAGCAGCTGAGAAGATCGTCGGCACCTCCTTCCCCTCACTGCAGGACTTACACAGCAACCGCCTCACTCGGAAAGCCCTCTGCATGGCAGGTGATCCCACACACCCACTACACAGCTGCTTCAGACTGCTGCCATCAGGGAGGAGACTGAGAAGTCTCCAGGCTCGAACCAGCAGACTGAGAGACAGCTCTGTTCATCAGGCAGTCAGGATGCTAAACACTCTGCCTGCTCTGCCTCCCCTCCCATTTGAACTGCCTTAACACAAAAAACTTTCTCACACATTACCACACAACACAAAGATTTTAACACTGGACTCTGTGTCATCAAACGGGTTATTCACTAAACTCTCGGTCATGTGCTCATTCAGTTTGCACTACTTCTCATATTTGCACTAATGTTTGTATTACATTACTGCCTATAGTCATACTACTGTTTACATTTATTAATACTGTTTACATTTATTACTACTGTTTACATTTACACTACTTTTATATCTACACTACTGCTGATACATATACAGTATTCTCTGGCTAGCCTTATTTAAGGATGCCAATTTTCCAAGATGGCCGCGCTCAGTGCAGCCGCAGCTTCACGAGTTCCCGGATCATCTCTAGTTTTTAGTAATTTTAATAGTGTTTTTGTACCTGACTCTGCGCGTTTTTTGCGGGTGAATTACAGCCGAACTGAACTGTTAAGAATCGGAGCGGATTTACCACAGGGCACAGCTGAAATCAGCAACGAACTCAAATCAGAGCTCGGAAGATTGGAGCTGCTAAGAACGTCCTTCTGGAAACAGATGCGATCCAGGGGAAAGAAAAGAAAGCGATGCTCTCGTGAAAAGAAGAGGGGTTGTCGTGCAGGAATTATGACGAGAATGCGGGCAGACGCTAAAACCGGTAAACCCCCGATGCCGGCTCTTTTTCTGTCTAACGTTCGCTCGCTCGACAACAAGATGGATCTACTTCGTTTGAGGGTGACCACGTCGGAGGAGATGAGAAGATGTTCCGTGCTTTGTCTTACTGAAACGTGGATTTCTGAGGACACTCCAGACTCAGTTTACGAGCTGGACGACCGGCTCTTCTTCAGAACGGACCGGTGCATCAAGACTACGGGGAAAACGCGAGGTGGCGGTGTTTGTATTTACGTACACAAAGATTGGTGCACGAACTGTGCTGTGATAAAAAGAGCTTGTTCAGCTGCCGTGGAGTTGATCACAGTTAGGTGTCGCCCGCATTATATGCCACGTGACTATTCTGTAATTCTAATCAGCGTTATTTACATAGCCCCTGATGCTAATGCTAATGACGCCCAGGGAGAGATTCATGACTTACTCACCTCGCTGCAGTGTAAATATCCTGAGGGGCTTTTCATTGTTTGCGGGGACGTAAATCACGTTGATCTTCAGATGTCCCTCCCAGCCTTCAATAAGAACGTCTTCACAGCAACGAGAGGAGATAAAACACTCGACCAAGTCTTTACAAATGTAAAGGGGGCATACACGGCGAAGACACGCCCAGCGCTCGGATCTTCAGACCACGAGTCTCTGATCCTGGCGCCAAGAGAACTCCCTCCACTCAGGCGGTCCAAGCCGGAACAAAGACAAATAACAATCTGGCCTCAAGATAGTTCCCCCTTGTTGAGAGACTGTTTTGAGAGGACAAACTGGTCTGTTTTCAGGGAAGCAGCTACTGATGGAAGTTCAGTGGACATGGATCTGTACGCTTCCTCAGTCCTGGGTTACATCAGTACATGCTCTGAGAATGTATCCATAAAAAAATATGTGAAATC
Source organism: Garcialebias charrua (assembly GCA_038048925.1). NCBI lineage: Eukaryota > Metazoa > Chordata > Actinopteri > Cyprinodontiformes > Rivulidae > Garcialebias > Garcialebias charrua. Next base: position 19,552 of record JBBPBX010038628.1, read on the forward strand.
CTACCCAAACCGGAAACCCTGGTTAAATAGAGAAGTTCACGCCTTGTTAGCAGCCAGAGACACTGCATTCAAGTCAGGAGATAAAGTGGAGCTGAGGAAAAGCAGGAATGAACTGAAGGATGGCATTAAGAAGGCCAAGGCCACGTATGCACAGAGGATCGAGGGACAGTTCACCTCACAAGACCCACGGAGCATGTGGAAGGGTATTAAATGCATAACAGATTACAAAGGCAAAAACAAACAATGCCCCAGGGACCCATCTCTGCCTGATGCCCTCAATAAGTTTTATGCACGTTTTGATGATCCAAACAGACCAGCTAGCACCAGACTCACCTCATCACCAGATGAAGAGCATCTCAGGGTGTCCGCAGCAGAAGTGAGAGGCAGTCTCAGAAAGATTAATCCTCATAAAGCAACCGGACCAGACAACATCCCAGGGAAAGTTCTGAAGGAATGTGCGGACCAGCTCTGTGAGGTGCTGGCTGACATCTTCACCACCTCACTTGCACTGGAGTCAGTTCCCACCTGCCTGAAGACCGCGACCATCATCCCAGTCCCAAAGAGCTCCACAGTGACTGGTCTGAATGACTATAGACCGGTGGCCCTCACCCCGATAGTCGCTAAATGTTTTGAGAAACTGGTCATGTCCCACATCAAGGCAACCGTCAACATCAACGAGGACCCTCATCAATACGCATACCGTGAGAACCGATCAACAGAGGACGCCATTTCTTCCGTGGTCCACACTGCTCTCACCCACCTGGATCAGAAGGACTCATACGTGCGTCTGCTCTTTGTGGACTTCACATCTGCCTTCAACACCATGATCCCCCAAACTCTGATAGACAAACTATCTACACTTGGACTAAGCCCCTCTATTTGTAACTGGGTACTAGACTTCTTAACAGACAGACCACAGTCCGTGAAGATCCACAACTTCTCCTCCTCCACCATAACCCTCAGCACTGGCTCTCCTCAGGGATGTGTGCTGAGCCCCCTTCTGTTCACTCTGCTCACATATGATTGTACAGCCACACTTCCAGGCTGTCATATTGTTAAGTTTGCAGATGATACAGCGGTGGTGGGATGCATTACAAACAATGATGAGTCCAGCTACAGACAGGAGGTGGAACACCTGGAGAGCTGGTGCAAAGAGAACAATCTTCACATGAATGTGAAGAAGACAAAGGAGATGATTGTGGACTTCAGAAGGAACAAACACAACCATGCCCCACTGAAAATAGGTGGGTCTGCAGTGGAAGTGGTCTCCAGCTACAAATACTTGGGTGTACACATGAATGATAACCTCAGCTGGAGCAACAACACCACCAGCCTGATCAAGAAAGGTCATCAGAGACTCTACTTCCTCAGACGGCTGAGACGAGCTGGTCTGAGCAGCCCAGTCCTCACCTCCTTCTACAGGTGTGCAGTGGAGAGCATCCTGTGCTCCAGCATCAACGTGTGGCATGGAGGCTGCACAGTTGAAGAGAGGAAAGCTCTACAGAGAGTGGTGAAGGCTGCACAGAAGTCTGTTGGAGTCAGTCTCCCCACCATCACAGACATTTACACCTCCAGATGCAGGAAAAGAGCCACCTGCATCATGAAAGACCTCACTCACCCAGCACACTCACTCTTTGCCCCACTCCCCTCAGGACGGAGGTTGAGGAGCATCAAATGTAGAACCACTAGACTGAGGAACAGCTTCTACCCTGAGGCTGTTAGACTCATGAATAAATAAAAATAAAATAAAAAATAAACACTGCAAAATATCACATCATGCTGATGCTGATCTGTTTTCTTGTTGCTGTGTTCATCTGTGACCATCTGCTCATACAAACTCATGTTCGTGCTGCTGTTTATTCCCACTATATTAGGCTTAGTGTATTACTAGTTGATGTTTTTCTTAGTTAGTTCTAGATGTTATTACTGTTTTTCTCTTTCATTGTTGTTGGATGTAACTGGGACCTCGTGTACATAATCTCGTTTTCATCTCATGTACCACATGCGGTGCAAATGACAATAAAGACTCTCTGACTCTCTCTGACTCTCTCTCAATGTGCCTTATGTGCCTTACTGCATATGCCACTTTGCCTCTATACCAACATCAACTACCTCATACATATACTGTGTACATTAACTCATATGCTGCTTTGCCACTCTTTGCAAATGTCAATGCTAGAACCTTCAGTTTATTTTATAGATATACTTTTTATACTTTTTATACTACTATGCAAAAACTCAGGACAGTATTACACTTTTATTATTTCATTTTATGCTTATGTTCATTAAATGTTTAGTGTTTTAGTGTTGGTGTAAATTTTCATACTTTTATACTACTATGCAAAAACTCAGGACAGTGTTACACTTTTACTATTTTATGCTTATGTTTATTAAATGTTTCAGTGTTTTAGTGTTTAAATGGTTACTGTTGCACCGAGGGACTGAGAGAAACGCAATTTCAATCCTGTGTATGTCCTGTACATATTGCAGTTCTGACAATAAAGTTGACTTTGACTTTGACTTGACTTTGAAAGTGGAAAGTTTTTCTGATCCGTTTTAGACCCAAATGCTTTTGAAACAAGGTTTCATAGAAAGCTCGGCTGATTGCTGACTTCTCTGTCCATGGGGACAGTGCAGCATCTTCGGTGTGGGATCCTTGGATCTCCACACCTTTTACTACCTATGGTAGGTAGTGTTCAGCTCTGCAAGCTGATTGTTTCAGCTTGCAGAGGAGGCTCTCTTGTTGGGCCAGAGTTGGGTCCAACTGTTGGGTCCTCCATGGTCCTTCGACACCTCCTGGTTAATTAAAACTCAGTCAACACAACCTACAGTTGAGATAATGGCAGTCACATGTGCACAGGCTGCAGCCAGTCCTGCTGTCAACACAGTCTCTTTATGACTTGCACTGACTGACCCAGACATCATCCAACTGCAGAAGTTGGATCCTGCTATCAATTCCATGATACTGTACCTGACTGACCCAGACAAAAATACTCCGTCCAAAGACAAACTGGATTCTGATCCAGACCTTAAAGTCCTCTATCAGCTGCGCGCAAACAGCTAAAACTGATCAAAGGCATCCTAACTTTCGCTCATGGACCAAAGTCCTCACCAGTGTTCGTGGTTCCCCGTGACCACAGGGGGGTGATGTTAGTTCATGCCCATGACCTTCTGTCCGCAGAACACAAAGGGGATAACGCCACGCTGAAGGCATTGAAACAAATTGCCTATTGGCCTGGAATGAAAAAGGATGTCAAAGATTACGTTCAAGGGTGCCTGGTCTGCGGCCAGTTTCAGCCATCCAGACCGCTCCACAGAGCACCACTGCAAAGCAGAGGCATTGCATTTCCATGGTCTGACCTCTAGATTGACTGGGTTGGACCACTCACTAAGAGCTCTAGAGGAAACAAATATTTTCTCACGGTAACCTGCGCGTTTACCAAATGGGTAGAATGCCTACCAGCCCCTAACGACGTAGCACAAACCACTGCTATGTTGTTAATGAATCATGTATTTTCAAGGTTTGGACTCCCCCTTAAGGCTGGGTTATACTCCGCAAGACTCCCTGTCTTACGTCTTTTACCCCCCGTTGAGTGAACAAACATTGCGCAACTTCTGGCCGCACTCCCGCTGCGATCCCCCGGTGACAGCTCGTCTTGTACATGGCCCCCAGTCAGAACTCCTCGATGCAGAGGATGCGGCTCGCAGCGTGTGATTGGTTCAAAGTTTGTGGGCGTTTTTTGTTTTTGCTTTGACAGACATGGATAGTTTTGAAGAGAAACTTGTATGTGTGCGCGCGCGCACGCAAACCGTGCGTCTCAGCAGTTTGCGCATTGCAACCAACACACACACACACACACACCAATACATATATATATACAGCTCCAACCAGAACTTAGAAACGCTAAGTCTAAAAAGTCCACAACAACAAACTAACCTTAACAACCATTTAAATCTGCAGGACTTAATTTGGCATTGGCTATAAAACTAAGACCTGTTTGTTTTTGTGTGTTATATGTTGGAATCTGACAACAAGAGTGAGTTGAAGCAGTGAAGCGTTGTTTTCTAGTTTTTTCTAGTTTTCAACTACTTTGGTTGTTGTTAAAATATTTTGTTTTGTTTCTGAACACTACCAGCCAATAAAGGTTTTGCATTAATATTAGTTAAAGACTACAATGGATTTAACTATGCCAACATGCAGTTTATTGTTGTTAAATCACAATCGTTGAAGAGTCATTTTAGATTAATGCTACTTTAGGTACCGTAATCTACACTGATCTCACAACTTTTCAAATTTAGCCTACTCGAACAATTCTATTCGAGGGGTTACCTAAATTTTAAAAACGAGTCTCGCTATAGACTCCAGGGTATACCAAAAACCTATGTCGTTCATCTAAAGGACAACAGACAATTAGACCAAACTGTATTTTCTATTTTAGTTCTAACGTAAACTAAGTTACGAATGGAGGAATAGTTAGGAAGAAGAGGCCTTCGTTACAGAAGCCTTCCTGAACCTTCTATAGGTATAGATCCCTATATCTAACTTTTATAGCATGACCCACCTCTTAATTGATATCTGTAGCTGATCTAAATCATGATAGCTTACACACAAGGTGCATATAGGTAAGGTTTAATTTAAAATCCCAATCATAAGCCCACCAAAAACCACATAAATGCATAACACATAGAACCAGAGTAGCACCGACTGGAAACCACCCAGCCAACAACCTTCGATGTGGGGACTTGCACCTCCAACGTTGGTCTCCAACCTTCATCCAAGGGTCACCTCCTCTGTGCCAATCAAGGGATCCCCTCTACATGCTGATACAAAAACAATTGTTGCTGATCCAATCAACATCTCTAATCGTTGTGGAATTACTGTTGTGGATTATAACTTTTTGTTACAGTGGATTACAGACTCAGTTTTCCAAGGAATTAACAGTTTTGCCAAAGTGGAATTACCAAAAACATTATGGGATTATAATTTGTGATTTTTTTTTTCGCTTGCTGGATTACATCAAGATCAGAGACATTTGGTGGTATCCTTTCATGTTGGAACTCATCCCCATGGACAGGCGATGACTTCCAAAAGGGGGGACTGTAGTGAAACACCTTCTTCTCTCTGGAAACCGTATTGAAACACATTTTCTCTGAATCTCTCAGTGAAACACATTAACACTGTTTGATTTTATTAATTTGAACCAAGACACAAATTAAATCACAAGAGACTCTCTTATTCTTTTACTTTGTGCTAATTCAAATATAATCAATGCATAACTTTGTATTATTCGTATGAGGAGTATTATTCTTCAATATGTGAATGATCATTACTATGAATGTGTAATGGTGCACTTTTTCTCTGAAACCTGCAGTGAAGGACAATGACACTGTTTATCTCTTTTAGTTTAAATTCAGGACACAAATCACCTCAACAAGAGACTCTTTATTTTTGTCCTAATTAATAATCAGAAGAATATTCTCCTGTTATGTTATTATCATTTGTAGGTTCAAATGTTGATAATTGAATGACGTTGCTCAATCAAAGTTTTGCTTTGCTTGCTAACTACAGGCCCATCTCCAAACTGCCATTTCTTTCAAAAATGCTCGAGAAGGTTGTGTACAACCAACTATCAGCATATTTGGAAGAACAGAACATTCTCAAGGTTATAGTCTGGTTTTAAAGCTCTGCACAGTACAGAATCTGCTCTTTTAAAGGTTTTTAACGACACATTTTTAGCAACAGACTCTGGTGACAGTGTTGTCCTCCTGCTTTTAGATTTATCATCTGCTTTTGACACCGTGGACCATGACATCTTACTATGTCGTTTGAAACAATGGGGGGGTGTCAGCGGTGCAGCACTGAACTGGTTTAGGTCCTACTTAGCCGACCGTACTTTCTGTGTCCGCCTTGGTGACCATGAGTCCTCCTCTGCTCCTCTTCTGTGTGGGGTTCCTCAGGGCTCAGTCTTAGGCCCCCTCCTCTTCACACTGTACCTGCTCCCTCTTGGCTCCATTCTTAGAAAATATGGGATCTCCTTTCATTGTTATGCGGATGATACGCAGATTTATGTCCCGCTTCAGAAAAAGGACTCCAACTCTCTGGCCCCTCTGTTTTCATGTCTGGAGGACATCAAAGCCTGGATGGCTGTGAACTTTTTAAAGTTTAATGAGGGGAAGACTGAGGTGATGGTTTTTGGAAGCTCCACTGAGACTCCCAAGGTCAATGTTGGTTCCTTGGCTCAATACATCAGACCTATTGTTACAAACCTGGGGGTCAAGATCGATGCCGGACTAAAATTTGAAAACCACATCAGAGCAGTTGTTAAAACTAGTTTTTTCCACCTGAGGCAGCTGGCTAAGGTGAAGCCAATTCTTTCCAAGCAGCATTTTGAAACAGTAGTTCACGCCTTTGTGACCACACGGCTGGACTACTGTAATGCACTCTATATAGGAATCAGTGATTCGTGTATCTCTCAGCTTCAGAGGGTACAGAACGCAGAAGAAGAAGAAGAAGAAAAACGATGAAGAAGAAGAAATAAAAAACGCATTAAGTAGGTCTTGCTTTTAATATTTTTTAATTATGTCGCGAGTAGCATTAATAGGACGCACTTTATTATTACCTTTTATTATTACCTTGGACTGGAGCATGCGATCCAGAATTATGAATCTACAAGCCAACATGTCCGTGAGTTTTTGCCGAGAGTTAGCCAAGCGTAGCTACCGGGCTAATCAAAGCTAACCGAGCTGGGTCACCGTAACCGGGTGCCGTAGCTGCGGAGCTGCGGGCTTCGTTAACAAATAAACCGGAAAAATACGCTGGTTGTTACGAAGAAACGCGGGCCGGCACGCTGGAGGTGCTTTGTTGCAGCGAAAGAAAACAACAAAGCTGGGAGTGGTGGCTTCAGACTACAAGCTAACGCTAGCCATGTGCTGCTGATAAAGGCTAATGCGGAAAAACACCACGGAGTTGGGACTGTTGCTACAGGCTGGCGTGAGAGCCGAAAGCCGTGAACGCCACCTCGGGCTTCGAGCTGAGCCGAGCGCAACGAGGGGGCCGTGAACGCAACCTGGGGCTTCGAGCTGATCCGAGAGCCACGAGTGGGCCGTGAACCGTGGACGCCACCTTCGAGCTGAGCCGAGCGCCGTGAGCCGTGGACGCCACCTGGGGCTTCGAGCTGAGCCGTGCGCCGTGGGCGAGCCAGGGGATTGCTGCAGGCTGCTGAAACGTGAGTTCTGAACTAACTGCTGATCTGAAGCAGAGCAACGATCGAGTAGCTGTTGGACGGGAAGCAAGCTGATTACTGTTGGACATGAGCAGAGCAGCGAGCGAATTGCTGCGGATGGGAGCAGAGCAGCGAACGAGTTGCTGCGGACGTGAGCAGATCGGCGAGCGAGTTGCTGTGGAACAGTGATTTTCTGTATCCAGATCAGAAGAAGCAGGCGTGATGAGTCCTAGTAAAAAAAATAAATCGGAGCAGCAGAAACAGGAGTCGGCGAGTAAAAAATCGGTGGATAAAAATTTGGAGTTAATGGAGGAATTGAAAAATGCAGTAAACGTTCTCACTGCGGAAGTTGCAAGTTTGAGAGCTGATCAAAAAAACTTTAATCAACTGGTTGAGGAGATGAAACTAATGAAAGCTCAGGAGGTCATCAGAGAAGAACGATTAGCTCAATTGGAACAAAAGTGTGAGGACATGGAACAATACATAAGAGGCGAAAACATGGTCATTTCTGGACTCGAACTTAAACGCTGGTCATCGGCTGATGTAACCAAAGGCGTTAACACGAGTGAAGGAGGACGACCAGAACAACTGCAGTCTCTGGAGAATCAGGTAGTCACTTTCTTAAGTGACAAAGGCATTGACATTAAACGTGATGACATTTCCACCTGTTACACACTGCCCAATAGAGCTAACAAACTTAAACCGTCAGTAGTCGTGAGATTCATTGGAAGGAATCAAAGAAACAGGGTAATGATGCAGTCAAAGAAACTCACAGAAACTAGGGTCTTCATGAATGAACACCTAACTAAAAAAAACGCAAACATTGCACATGCAGCAAGGTTGTTGAAAAAGGATGAAAAAATAAAAAAAACTTGGACAAGAAACGGAAACATCTGGATCAAAGTAGATGAAAATTCTCATCCTAAAATAATAAAAGAACTGAAAGACTTAGAAACATTCAAATGAGCTCAAAAATGACAAATCACCAATCACTATCACATGTTCATACACAAAATTAACAGAAATGAACAAACAAACAAATAGATTAAAACATGACAGCAACAAACGAAGACTCAGAATTCAAAATATATAATGTTGAAGATATGGTTGATGCAAACTTTTATCCTGCTATAAAAGACTGTGAATACTATAATGAAGAAAAGTTTAATAACATCAATATAACAAATGGAGATCTCTCTATTATTCACATCAATAGTAGAAGTATAAATGCAAATATAGCCAAAATAACAGATTATTTAAAACAGTTAAACAGAACTTTTACATTAATAGCACTGTCAGAGACATGGCTTAATGATGAAAACAAAAATAATGTTCACATCGAAGGATATGAATTATATCATTTAAACAGAAACAATAAAAAAGGTGGTGGAGTAGCTCTATTTGTCAAAAATGAAATAAAGTGTAGAATAATTAAAGAAATGTCAATAATTGTTGACAATCTTATGGAAATAATAACAATAGAAATATTAAACGAAAATGCTAAAAACATATCCATAAGTTGTGTATATCGATCACCAGGATCAAATATAGAAATATTCACCGATAAAATCATACAACTACTGGAAAAGAGTTTAAATAAAAAAGTTTTCTTGTGCGGAGACTTTAATATTGACCTGGGAAATAAAACAGATTCAAATAACATCAGCACATTTCTAAATTCAATGTATAGTTTAAATCTTTATCCGTTAATATCAAAACCAACAAGAATTACAACTCATAGTGCTACGATAATTGACAACATTTTCACAAATATAACAAATGGGGATATGACAGGTGGTATCTTAACAACTGATTTAAGTGATCATTTACCAGTTTTCACTATCTACAGAAATGATCAAAACATTACAAAAGAAGTTACAATTAAGAAAAAAATAATAAACACATCAAAAAAAGCTATGGATCAATTAAAAGATGATTTACAAAAGCAAAACTGGAAGGACGTGTATATTGATGATGTTAACAGATCATATGATGAATTTATGAACATTTTAGAAGCTCTGTATGAAAAGAATTGTGTGCAAAGAAATCGTAGAAAAAGAAATATTGTTGACCAACCTTGGATGACTAAAGGGTTGAGAAATGCTTGTAAAAAAAAAATAACTTGTATTTATGTTTCTTAAAAACGAGAACACAACAAGCTGAAGAAAAATATAAAAAATATAAAAATAAATTGGTAATGATTATAAGAAGATGCAAGAAAGAATACTATAGTGATTTATTAAACAAGAGCAATGGTGACACTAAAACAACATGGCGAGTAATAAATGATGTTCTAAAAAGTCATAAAGCAAAAACGAACATTGCAAAATATTTTGTGAAAGATGACAAAGAAATACATGATGAGAATGATATCGTAAATGAATTTAATCAATATTTTGTAAATATTGGATCAAGCCTTGCAGCTAAAATACCAAAAGTAGATAATAAGGTGTGTCATTCAATTAAAAGTTGCACCAACAGTATTTTTCTTAGTGGAACTAACAAAGAGGAAATTATGAAAATGGTAAAAAATCTCTCAGACAAGAGATCAAAAGACTGGGTGGACATGGATATGATGTTCGTAAAGGAAATAATAAGTTATGTTATTGAACCGTTTACATATATATGCAATTTATCTTTTTCAACAGGAATATTTCCAGATAACATGAAAGTAGCAAAGGTAATTCCTCTTTTTAAAAATGGTGATAAATGTGTATTCAATAATTATAGGCCAATATCCTTATTACCACAGTTCTCAAAGATTCTAGAAAAACTATTTGTGTCCAGATTGGATCAATTTATTGATAAACAAAACATTTTAAGTAGCAGTCAATATGGGTTTAGAGAAAAAAACTCTACGTCAATGGCTCTCATGGATTTAATGGAACAAATAACTAATGCTGTCGATCATAAACAGTACTGTGTTAGTGTTTTTGTTGATCTAAAAAAAGCATTTGATACCATTGACCACACCATTCTCCTTGAAAAACTAAATAAATATGGTATTAGAGGACCAGCATTACAGTGGGTATCTAGCTATTTGAAGGACAGGAAACAGTTTGTGCAAATAAATGATGTTAGATCTGACCTCCGTGATATCACTTGTGGAGTTCCTCAGGGTTCTGTGCTTGGACCAAAGTTGTTTATTTTATATGTGAATGACTTGGTAAATGTGTCAGCACTACTTAAATGTGTTCTTTTTGCCGATGACACCACTTTTTTCAGTTCGGGTAATGACATAAAACAGATTTTGGATATGATGAAAACAGAATTTATAAAAATACAAACTTGGTTTAAATTAAACAAATTATCTTTGAATTTAGATAAAACTAACTACATGATTTTCAGTAACAAAAAGGGAATTGTTGATGACGATCCATTTGAAATTGAAGATGTTGTGATCTGTAAAGTGAGTGAAGTGAAGTTTCTGGGTGTTATCATTGATGACAAACTGACATGGAAACATCATGTAAATTCTATTAAAAAAAAACTAGCTAGAGCAATTGCAGTACTGTATAA
>JBBPBX010038629.1:0-25778 GCA_038048925.1 Garcialebias charrua
ATGTGTAGGAGGACTAATAACGTAGCACAGACAGTATCGTCGGTCTAAAAATGTATTTTTTTTTTTGGTCTTGATTGTTCTGCACTCTTTGCTGTGAGGGTCACTGGAAAAGCCGTATGGAGATGCTCAAAATGTATTCATTCTACTGATGTGTTCACAGTAAGTTTACGAGACACGAAAAAACAGATTTTATGTAATCGGATGGTGCTCTGATGTCGTAATGTTTTTCAAATAATTTAACAACAAAGTGATTACTTTTTAATGGTGTCCTAGAAGATGTGGAAACAACTGTGATTGTGTCACAAGAGAGAGAAGAGGAACTAATGGTGTCGCAAGAAGGCAGGGAGACCTTCCAGTGAACCAAAGTGCTGACACGTTCATCACTGAGCTGGTGCCGGAAGGGAAAAAAGAATAAGGGACGAACCAGAATCCAAGAGAAGAGTTGATCACCTGATTGAAAGTAGAATCCAAAACCTATTTAATGTTGTACTGAAACTTAAAGCTGCTATATGTAACTTTTCTAACAATATATTTTTAACATATTTCTTCACTCTGTCACTAGATTGATGTTAGAGAGGTAATCTCTGAAAAAACTAAAAAAAAATATTGTCCCCTTGCTTCTCCAGGTGGTAAATAAGCATTTCTAAAAAGAAAAAGTGACCCGCCATTTTCCAGCCAATAAAAACAAAGTTTGTAACCAGCCAATAAAAACAGAGCTTGAATTTGAATTTCAACAGACCACAAGGGGCAGAGCCATATATGGCTCTGAGGTGGGAGGGATCAGAATGCTTTGCTTGTTGAAATTTTTTCTAAGTGCTGCTGTTCTACAGAAACTGCAGACTGAACCTTTAAGTCAGTCATTATTACCCAGGACCTTGACTCAAGGCTTGTTTGCTTATCTGCATTTTGTTGGGTCAGTAAATAAAATGTTCTAATGCGTTCTAACTACAGTATCTCCAAGCAAACCTAACCATTGCCTACTTGAGATATTGTGGTGAACATTGAGTTATTATAGCTGACAAAACAGAGCAGAAGTGTTGGGATGGAGTCTGACAGCAGGATAGAGGGCATCACCGAAACCTCCTGGTTTGTAGGTGTAGAGTTGAGTGCTGCGGTCATTAGAAACTCTGTAGAAGGAAATGGTTGCAGCCTCCCAGTCCAGATACACTCCAACACGAGTGCACCGCAAGTTAGATGCACAAATACTTTCATTTCTGCCCACAACATAACAACCCTTTTCAGAACAAGTCATACACCAGGACTTATCGTTCTCTCCCAACCTGGAGTCAGACACGTTCCCTTTCCGGTTGATGCTTTTGTATGTTAACCCGATGCTCAAGGGCTCCACAGTGTCCACCTCAAAGTAGCAGCTCTCTTTGAAACCCTGCTCACACAGAACCTGCAGGCATTGATCAAACCTTTCTGTGTGATCCGGATATTGTTGTTCTTCCTTCACCCAGGTCACCTTTCTATTACTGTCAGAGAGACACAGGTTCTTGTGTGCTGTTTTGGGATCCAGAGTGAGATCACAGGCATCTGGAAAAATGAGAAAAACTTCAATAAAAGTGGATTATGCTCATTCAACCTTTATTTAATCCCATTGAGCCTCGAGGACTCATTTACAACAGAGACCTGGCTACAAACAAAGAATGATGACAACGACAACAATAGATTTTCCTTGGACAATCAACAATAGACAATCCTAAGAGGGGCATGCAGATTTCTTTTTTATGTCAACCAGAAGTGGAGCTCTACCACTACTACAGAGCTTAACCTTCAATGGGGTCCTCAAGGGGTCAAGGGCGTTAGCCCAACTGGCTTACATGTGTTTTGTGGACTTGTAGAAGGCATTTTTCATTCAACCTATATTTAAACAGGTTAGTCCGATTGAGCCACGAATACTCATTTACGAGAGACCTGGATTTTAACAAACAATGATGACAACAGTGGATAACAACAACAACCCTAGACAATTAGTAGACATTTGACCACGTTACCCAAGGTACCCTACGGGAGGAGCTCAGTGAAAATGGGATTGGGGTCCATTGCTATAGGCCGTTCAGTCCATCCATCAATTTTCTACCCCTTATCCATAATCGGGTAGCACAGGAAACAAGTCCTGGTGAGAAACTTGGACATCCCTCTCCACAACGACACTTTTCAGCTTGTTCTGGGGGACCCCATGGTGTTCCCAGGAAAGAAGATGCATAATCCCTCTAGCAACTTCTGGGTCTTTCCCAGGGCCTCCTACCAGTGGGATGTGCTGGAAAACCTTTAAAGGGAGGCGTCCAGGAGGCATCCTAATCAGATGCCCTAACCAACTGACTCCTTTTGATTCGGAGAAGCAGCGGCTCTACTCCAAGCTTCCCCCCGGATGACAAAGCTCCTCACCTTATCCCTAATGGTGCATTGTTTATGTTTATGTTTATTAAATTTGTTCATTTTTTTACAAAGAAACAATACAAGACAATCTCATAAATGATAGTGTACAAAATGTAAAAAAATGAAAGGTAGTAGAAAGAAAAATAAATCTTATTATATCTGCCCCTTACTTACAACAATCAGAATACAATCAGAATAAACAACAATAATCAGCCAGTTGAGGTGGCTCGGGCATCTGGTTAGGATGCCTCCTGGACGCCTCCCTGGTGAGGTGTTCCGGGCATGTCCCACCGGGAGGAGACCCAGAGGAAGACCCAGGACACGCTGGAGGGACTATGTTTCTCTGCTGGCCTGGGAACGCCTTGGGATTCCCCCGGAGGAGCTGCTCCAAATGGCTGGGGAGAGGGAAGTCTGGGCCTCCCTACTGAGGCTGCTACCCCCGCGACCCGACCCCGGATAAGCGGAAGAAGATGGATGGATGGATGGAATCAGCCATGTAAACAATAATAATCTTCAACCAACTTTTTCCAACAATCAGATTAAACAATAATCATCTTCAACCAACAGTACATGTTATGTATCCTGAAGGGATTAAATGAAAAAAAAAAAAGTTTAAACCTCAGTTTAGGTCACCTGAAGTCTGCAGCCTCCTGCTGCACTTTTTTTTACTCAGCTAATCAGGCTTGATTGGCTGAGCTGCAAACACCTGCTGACTCTCTCTCCTTTTATAAGCTGAGGGCAAAAGCCTGAACAGTGTGGAGGTTTTGGACAGTGTGGAGGTTATGTGATGGCCAACTAAGGTTGGTGGATGCAAGCAGGAGCTTGTTGGAGCAACTTGAGAGCCTTTTTGGAAGGTAAACCAAGTTTATTGAAGGCAGCTGCAGGCTGCATATGTGTGTGTTCAGGAGTGTCCTTCACCCACCCTGACCACTGTTTGAACATTCATCAGGTGAACCTACAGATGTTTGTTTGTTGAACTGGGAGTTTCCTCCACCCTCCCTGGTTGTAGTGATCTCTTTTATTAGAGAGGTCGTTGGTGCTCTCATCTTTTGAGAGTGTTGGTTGGAGCACTAATGTGCTCTGGTTCTCTTGTTTAGAGGCTCGTGTGGACTCTAGTGTACCTAGAGTAGAGGACCTGAGCTGTTGAGGGTTCTGAGTCTCAGAGACTGGGCTCAGGGCTCTGGTGTGCTGTCTGCTGGAGGCAGCTGTGTTGGCTCATGCCTCTCTTCTTTTTTGCATATAATTACTTTCATAACTTTCTGGTTGGGTAAAGCTGGTAGTCCTGTTTTCGCTTTAGTTCCATATTTTAGGCCTAGAGTTTTGGTACAGTTAGCCCGCTGTCTAACAGGGTTCGCAGGCTCTATAGGAGTTGGCTCTGTTGGGCAGCCTTATTTTCCTTTTGGCCGCTTTACCCTAACCCATCTCTCAGTTGAACTTTCTTTCTTTTGTTTGTGACGTGGGATGCCTGGAGAAGCTGGTGGTGGTTCCTGACCAGAGGGAGCTGCTGCAGATGACTTCATCCTTGACCGGACTTTAGTTTAGTTAATAAAACTTCTGTTAAACCTTTTTCCTTGTGTCCTGCGTCCTTCAAATATGTTGTGGCTTTTTATCGGTCGTAACAGTACAAAATGACTAACTCTTTCTAATTTTCTAATTGATACAATACACATTACAATATTTCATATATTTTTTTTATACATTTGTTTTGATCATTTTTTGTAAACATTGACTTGGCATTTTTAACTACATTCTCCAAGCCATTCCATAATCTAATTCCCTGGATTGAGGTAGAACGTCCCTTCAAACTGGTTCTGAATTGTGGTTTTACAAACAACTCTGTCCCCTTAAGATTATAACAACTTTGTCTTTTAACAAAGTGCATTTGGATATTTAAAGGTAATGCATTATTTTGAGCTCTATACATAACTGATAAAATATTATAGTCTACCAAATCATGGAACTTCAATAACTTTAGGTGATAGAATAATGTACTTGATGGATGACGGTAATGCTTTCTAGTGATAATTCTTACAGCTCTTTTCTGTAATACAAAAATAGGCTTTGTGATTGTTTTACACGCATTCACACCTAACAGCGTTTCAACGGCAGGAGCGTCCAGTTTACATGCAAAGTCAATGGGGGACGCGCTTCCAGCCGCGTCTTGGCGTCGGGCGTCACGTCGCGTGCGTGTTGAGCGTGCAGGAAAGCGTTTTCTGTGCACGTGAACCGGCTTCAGCCTCCAAAGCACGCCTTGATTTAGCTGAAGATTTCACGGTTCGAACGTTCAAACGCCGCTCAACTCTCCCTGATTGGTTGGTGTGTCAACCAATCAGGGAGAGTCGGGGGAGGACGCGGACTTTGACGCGGACTTTGACGCGGAAACGAGGGGACGGTTATTGCGAAACTGTGATGTATTGTTTGTGGGACACAGAAAAAACCCGCAGAGCCATGGACTATGGAAGAGAAACTCATTGTAGCTGTGTGTTCGCGACAAGTCCTTCATGACCAGTCAAGTCTGCTCTACAGAGACAGAAATAAAAAGCTCCTCGCCTGGCGGAGTGCAGTGAGGACTCAGTATACAGGTAAGCTCCTCCCACACACCCCGCCGCAGTTTCGCGTTCCTGTCTGGACACCAAGTGCGTCCACTTGCGTGCGTGACGAGCTTTTTGGAAGTTGAAACGCTGTTCGGTCTGGACGTACCATTAGGCTATGCCCAGCCACCCTGTGAAGGAAGTCCATTTTGGCCGCTTGTATCTGGGATCTTGTTCTGTTGGTCATGGTTCAAACCTCATGGCCATAGGTGAGGGGTGAAAGGTAGATAGGCAAGTAAATAGAGAACTTTGCCTTTCAACTCTGTTCTCTATTCACCACGACAGACCAAAGTAATACCTTCTTTACTGAGGATACAATCTGTTGATCCATCCTACCAGCACTCATGAACAAGACACCCAGATACTTGACCTCCTCCACCTGAGGCAAACACTTCTCTGACCCATTCAACCTGTTTTTGGTCAAGAACCATAGCCTCAGACTCTGAGGAGCAAACTCTCATCCCAACTGCTTTACACTTGGCTGTAAACCTCCCCAGTGCACGCTGAAGGTCTTGACCTGAAGATGCCAACAGAACCACATAATTAGCATAAAACAGAGGTGAGACCCTGAGGTTCCCAAACCATACACCCTCTTCTCTCCAACTATGTATCAATATCCTCCCTACCAACACCCGGGAGTAAACTTTCCCGGGAAAGGTGAGAAGTGTGATTCCACAATAAATGGAGCACACTCTCCAGTCCCTCTTTTTAAAAATGGGAATTACCATCACAGTCTGCCACTCCACAGATGTTGTCCCAGTCCTCCATGTAACATTGAAGAGATGTGTCAACCACACCCCAAAACATCCACTAGAAGCCACATCCAATAGAAGCCTTTAGAATCTTGGGGCAAATCTCATCAGCCCTTGGTGCACTGTCACCACGGAGTACCTTGGTGACCTCTGCCATGGTAATGGACTCCTCTTACACCAAGTCCTCAGACTCTGCCTCCTGAAAAGTGGTCATACTGGGTGGATTAAGGAGATCCTCTGAGTGCTCCTTCTACTGCTCAACTATATCCTCAATCTGGGTCAACAACCCCACACCCAAACCAAGTACAACCTGGGAAAGGGGTTGCTTTCCTTTCCTGTATCGCCGAACGGTTTGTCAAAACCTCCTTGAGGCCAACCGAAAGTCCTTCTCCAAGGCCTCTCCAAATTACTTCTATGCCCAAGTTTTTGCATCTACAACCACCGAAGCTGCAGTCCTTCTGGCGACCCTGTACCTGTCAGCTGCTTCAGGAGTCCTCCAGGACAAGTCCCAAAGACCTCTTTCCGCAGCCTGATGGCTTCCATCATTGCTGGTGTCCACCAACGGGTCCTTTGATTGCCGCCTTGACAGGCACCAGTGACCTTCAGGCCACAGCTCCTGAGAACTGTATCTCCAATAGAAGCCCCGAACTTGGCCCATTCAGATTCCATGTCCCCAACCTTCCCGGGACAAGTGACAAACTTTCCGGGAAATGTGAGTTGAAGATTGCATAAACAGGGGGCTCCACCAGATGTTCCCAGTTCACCCTCTCTATACGGTTGGGTTTACTAGGTCTCTCTGGCAGCCTCCCTCACCATCGGATCCAACTCACCATCAGGTGGTGATCAGTTGACAGCTCTGCCCCTCTCTTCACCCAAGTGTCCAAGACATACGACTGCAGGTCCGACAACTCAATTATAAAACTGATCATCTAACTTTGACCTAAGGTGGCCTGGTGCCATGTAAACTTATGAACCACCTTATGCTCCAACATGGTATTCGTTGTCAACAGCCCATGCTGTCTCAGAAGAGCTGTGGCTGTGAAAAGAGCTGTCTGGGCCTCTCTGCTCAAGCTGCTGACCCTGTGATCAGATTCCAGAAAAAGTGGAAGATAAAAGATATGGAGAAGGGGATCTCTATGTATTTTGGAAGTCCTCTTTAGATGTTTTCAGTCAGAAATCTTGTGTTTCGGTTCAGCATACATTGCCTAGTTAGGCTTTAATCAGTTTGATTTGTCTTTATGTAATAATTACGATAGAAAGAACAAATAATTACTTACATTTCTTAAATCCTGGTCTCATTCGATGACTTCCATGCTTTTCCAAACTTTAAAGAAAGATGATAGTTAAAAGAATGGTTGACATAATCCTTGCATATAATTCAACTATGATTTATTCCTTAAGATTCAAACCAGTCTTCTCACAGCCAGTTAGCATTAAATAGCCACATAGATCGAAGGTCTATAAGAAGCTTTTGTGCCATGTTTCAAAGGCCAATAGGAAGCATTTTAATTACTTTAGTTTACTGAGCTTGTATTGTGGATTGTCCCTCAGCTCAGACAATATCTCCACTCCCCGTTCTCCTGGATGGTTGTAGCTCAGGTCCAGCTCTATCAGGTGGGAGGGGTTGGACTGCAGAGCTGAGGCCAGAGAGGCACAACCATCCCCTGTGACGAGGCAACCAGACAACCTGGAAAAAAAACAGTGTTTGACTCAACATGTTTTATGTCTCTCTATAGAACGTCGATTGGATATCCAAAGTTGCTGTTGTTTTTGTGTACATAACTTATAAAGTGACTAAAACTTCAAAATAAAATAGAAGTTGTGGCTACAGAAACATTGTTTTGGTACCTCAGTGTTTGGAGTCTGCAGTTTTGACTAGACAGTCCTTCACAAAGGTTTCTCACTCCTGGATCACCAAGATCATTGTTGCTCAAGTCCAGATCTTTTAAAGGTGACAGAGGGAACTTGAGACCAAAGGCCAGAAGTTCAACCCACTCTAGAGTCACCTTGCAGTCCTTTAACCTAGAAAAGGATTAAAAGCTTATGATTTTAAGTTATGTGCAGATATACTATTCACATCTAAAACCTTCAAACTAAAACTGATAGTAAAAGCCATGAAAGTCTTTCAGTTCAGGAAATCGCAAGAACACTGAATGTGCCTTTAAGTTGACTTTCTGGCATTAAACTGTTACAGAAAGAAGCCAATAAGAAAAACAGAATCACTTTGGGAAGTAATGAACATTATACTAGTGGAGATAAACCAGCCAGTGTATCTCTTGTGCCATCCCAAGCGAGAGTAAATGGTGAAGGTTGACTCATACAAGGGCGTCCTGTGTAAAACACTTTTGCTGAAACAAACGTGCAAGTTCGTCTAAACGCCATATCAGATCATCTGAGGCAAGGGTTAACAATAACTGCCACAAGTGATATTGACAAACAGGGTGCCGGCATAAATTGTGCTACCGTTAGTCAAAGACCAAGATGAGGGAAACATGTCAGGAGACGGAGGGAGAAGATAAAGGTCAAGAATGTAGGACTGAGTGTAACAACTCTAAATGTGGGGACAATGACAGGAGCAGGGTTTAAACTGTTTTACCATGGTGTGAATAGAAAGAGAAATGAGTAGGGGTGGTCCTGAAGGAGTTGGCAAAAAATGTAGTAGATGTGACGAGTGTGTCAGATAGTCGGAAGGTAGAAGGTCTGATGCTAAGCATTGTCAGTGGTTATGCTCTACATGTTGGATGTGATGTGGAGGAGAAAGATACCTTTTGGAAAGATCTGGATGAAGTGATAGAGAGTATTCCCAGGGAGGAGAGAGTGGTGATTGGAGCAGACCTGAATGGACATGTTGGTGAAGGAAACAGAGGGGAATGAGGAAGTGATGGGTAGGTTTGGTGTCAAGGAAAGAAACCAGGAAGGACAGATGGTGGTGGATTTTGCCAAGAGAATGGAAATGGCTATAGTCAATACCTATTTCCAAAAGAGGGAGGAACATAGAGTGACCTATAAGAGTGGAGGAAGGAGTACACAGGTCGACTACATTCTGTGTAGAAGAGGAAACCTGAGGGAGATTGGAGACTGTAAGGTTGTGGCAGGGGAGAGCGTGGCCAGACAGCATCGGATGGTTGTGTGTAGAATGACTGTTGTTGCGAAGAAGAGAAAAAGAGTAAAATCAGAGAAGAAGACCAAATGGTGGAAGCTAAAGAAGGAAGAATGTTGTGAGAAATTCAGAGAGGAGCTGTTAAAGGCTCTGGGTGGTAAGAAAGAGCTTCCAAGTGACTGGGCTACTACAGCAACAGTAATTAGAGAGACAGGTAGGAAGGTACTTGGTGTGTCATCTGGACAGAGAATGGATGATAAGGAAACATGGTGGTGGAATAGTGAAGTGCAGGACTGTTACGACCCGAAGGCACGTAGCATATATAGAGGGACACGAGACATGGAGTGATGTTTTTAATAAAAAGAGTTTTTATTTATTGCTCTCAGCGGCACGTCTCTAGCTGTGCCACCGTTGTTGTAGAGAGAAAAACAACCCTTTCAGCTTCTTTGTGCCCACAAAAAGAAAGTAATAAAAAGAAAGATGGACCTGGTGAGCCAATTTAAAGAAATAAACAGATACCACAGGCGGCCAACACCATACGGAGCCGTCGAAGCACCTGGCAGTATCGGATTACATTCAAAAGCCCCCTCCTAATGTAAACAAAAAAGTGAAAACGTAGCTATCGGTCTCACCAGGTCGGTCCAACTTAACAGCCACAACAGGTCCTCCCCTGCTCTTTCTCTTCGGTTCTCACGGCTTCTTCCTTCATCTGCTTCGGCTATTTCCTTCGGCTTCTTCGGCTATTTACTTCGGCTTCTCACGGTCTCTTCTTCGGCTGTTTCGTTTGGCTTCCTTCGGCTTCCTTCGACTTCGTCTCTTTTCGGCTTCATTCGGCTTCTTTCGACTTCATCAGCTATAGCTCTCTGCTGCTACTGCTTCGGATCTTCATTCGACTTCTTCATTCGGCTTCTCCATTCGACCATGGCTCCTCTCTCTCTGCTGTTGCTTCAGATCTCCTAATATAGAGGAAGCAATCACCCCACCTACAGCGTGCTTTCAATTAGCCAACA
Organism: Garcialebias charrua; assembly: GCA_038048925.1. Classification (NCBI taxonomy): domain Eukaryota; kingdom Metazoa; phylum Chordata; class Actinopteri; order Cyprinodontiformes; family Rivulidae; genus Garcialebias; species Garcialebias charrua. The sequence goes on from JBBPBX010038629.1 coordinate 9,836, forward strand.
GCTGCAGTCAATTAGCCACTCAAAACCTTTAAACATCTCGTCCCTCTGACCTAAATAAAGATGACATGCCCTAGGGCATGTAACAAGGACGCCATTCAAAGAAAGAGGTTAGCCAAGAAGAAATATGACAGTGAGAGGACTGAAGAAAAGCTAAAGGAATACAAGGAGATGCAACATAGAGAAAGGAATAGTGTGACTTTTGGAAATCTGTACTTGCCTACATAATCTGAAATATCTTGTTCAAGCTGTCATGTTTTTATGAGACAAGCAAATTGATGTTTGCATTTGTGGATCCCAATGAGAAGCACAAAAGAGGAAGTGTTGTAGTGTTTTGCAAATGACTCTGTTAGCGACTTTGTAAAGCCAGATATCTATCATCATCACAAGCTTTTTGTAGCAAAAAAAAAATCACATCTAGTTTGACCTTTCTAAGTCTTTAATCAATCAATCTGTCATTTAATCTATCCATGGATTTAGAGAAGTAACAGATTAATAAAACTTACACAGCCTTCTTGCTGCTCCTCACAGCTGGGATCAGTCTTCTCCTGCCCTCATCCGTTGTGTTGTAGCTCTTCAGATCCAACTCTTCCAGTTCATCCTTTGACACCAGCAGCATGTAGGCCAGAGCCGAGCAGTGTAGAGGAGTCAACTCTGTCTTTGAACGGTCAGACATTTTGAGATACTCCTGTATCTCATCTTTTAATTTGTGGTCCCTCATTTCAACCATGGTCTGGAAGATGTTGATACAGCTATCTGGAGACAGGGTCTTTCTTCGGATGGATCTAAGGTGGGTTAAAATTTTCTTGTCTGTATCTTCGTTTTGGTCCAGTGGAGTCAATAGACCCTGGAGGACTCTACAGTTGGGTTCAACCATCAGACCAAGGAGGAATCGCAGAAAAAAGTCCAAATGACCATTCTTTTTCTCCAACACTTTGTCAATGGTCTTCTTCACAATATCAAGTAAAGAATAGTATTTATCTTCCAAATTAAGGAAGTTTCCAAGTTCTTTTGTTGTCTTTGTTGTAAAGCATTCATAAACGTAGAGAGCTGCAAAAAACTCTTGTACAGTCAGATGCACAAAGAAGAACGTGTTTTTCTGGGAGAATAATTCTTCTTCTCTAAGAACCATGTTCCAAAAACCAGAGTGCACTGTTGCTTCTTTGATGTCAATGCCACAGTCCTCTAGGTCTTCTTCATAGAAGATGACCTTGTTTTCCTGAAGGTAGACAAATGCAAGCTTTCCAAGTTTCAGAAGAAACCCTCTGTGTGTCTTGAAAAGATTCTCTTTGTGTTTCCTAGTTAGCTTGTCATATTTCCCGCTTCTGCGTTTTGTTTGGACATACAAGAAATGTGCCATCATCTCTGTCAAAGTTTGAGGGGTTTCAGTTTCTTCATCGCTTCCAAAGACCTCCTGAAATAAAACAGCAGCAATCCAGCAGAAGATTGGGATCTGGCACATGATGTCCAGACTCTGTGAGGACTGAATATGGGATATTATTCTGTCGGCGAGACCCAAGTCTTTACTAAACCTTCTCTTGAAGTATTCCTCTTTTTGTGGGTCAGTAAACCCTCTTATCTCTGTCACCATGTCGATATACTTTGCAGGGATCTGATTGGCTGCTGCAGGACGAGAAGTTATCCAGAGGTTTGCATCAGGAAGGAGTTTACCCTGAATCAGGTTTACTAGGAGATTAGCAACAGATGTTCTGTCTTTCAGAGACTGCACTATCTTTGTGTTATTGAAGTCCAGTTGAAGTCTACTTTCATCCAGACCATCGAGGATCACTATTATCTTTGTTTTAGCATATTCTGAGTCTTTCAGAGGCTGGAGCACAGGGTAGAACTCAGTCAGAAGATCATGCAGGCTTTTCTCACCTTTACTCAAATTCAACACTCGAAAAGGAAGGTCAAAAACAAAATCAACATCCTGGTTTGTTTCGTCTTCAGCCCAGTCAAGAATGAACTTCTGCACAGCAAAGGATTTTCCAATGCCAGCAACTCCTTTTGTGAGCACTATTCTTTTAGCTGTTTCTTCGCCAGACAAAGGTTTAAAGATGTCTCTGAGGTTTACAGAGCAATCATTTGATGACTGCTTTGTCACTTTACGTTTGAGGTGTCTGAACTCGTGTTCTCTGTTTGGTCCTTCACTGTCTGCAGTTGTGATGTAGAGTGTTGTGTAGATGGTTTTCAGGGAAGTTTGTTGGTCACCATTACCTTCAGATGTCACAGAAAATTTCTGTCGCATTTCATTTTTAAGGGCATTTCTTACTTTTAAAAGATTATATCACCTGTAAAAGTAAAATGAGAAGTTGTTGAAAGTAAAAAAAATCAAAGAGGGTTCAGTTAATCGGTTAATATTAGTGAAGTTTTAGGAAAAACACCCAGGAGCCTCATGTACAAAGTCTTGCGTGGATTTCCTACTGAAAAATGGCATACGCTTAAATTGAGAACAGTATACGCACAATTAACTCCAGATGTATGAAACCGTACGTATGCATGAATCCAAGCACACTTCCTTTGTAGATCCCAATCAATGTGGAATTGAGCGCACATGAATGCCCGACTCCTCCCTCGACACGCCTAAATTTAAATGTACAAATATTTAAATATAACCTGCACATGAGGAATCACATACTCCTAGCACAGTTCCAAAAGGATTAGCATTGGAAGCTGTTACGAAACCACTTCCCTCGCCAGCTCGCTCTTATCTTATCACTGCCTAATGGAGAGTAGTGGTCGCAACTAAAAGTGTGTGATAAGAAAAAAAGAAAAGAAAGAAACTAAACAGGCACCTGACAGAACACAGAGTGAGGTTTGGGGCTTACCTTAAGATGTCCGATCAGAGTTTCTCCACCAGCTGACATCTTTAAAGGGGCGAGCCCGCACGGTGCTTCATCCGTCAGATGATCTGTTCATTAATTGTTGTTGTTGCTTTTCTTTATAGTTTTCCTCTTTTCTTAAAAACGCACCACTTGTGATTTTTGTAGGTGGTTGATTTCTGCAGGCGTGTAAACTCCCCACTGCGTCCAGCCGGTTCATCAGGACAAACCCTGTTCCTCCCGGCCAAAAACATCCGACGCCCCCCTCTGGGTGATCAGCCCGAGGTGAGGACTCTGTTCCCCCAGAGTCCACCCGCACCGTCTCAAATTATTTCCTTCTTTTACACGTCGTCCTCGCCACAGCAGCTCCCACAGCCTAAAGCCTCACAGCCGCTCCAACACACGCTACTCCATCAATCCATCTCTGCAGTCAATCAATCTTCTCATCACCCCCAGGTGTGTTGCCAGCTCAGCTAAAACCACTTGTGTGGCTGAGCCCCGCCCCCTTCACCAGTGAACTGNTGTCTGAACTCGTGTTCTCTGTTTGGTCCTTCACTGTCTGCAGTTGTGATGTAGAGTGTTGTGTAGATGGTTTTCAGGGAAGTTTGTTGGTCACCATTACCTTCAGATGTCACAGAAAATTTCTGTCGCATTTCATTTTTAAGGGTATTTTTTTCTTTTAAAAGATTATCATCACCTGTAAAAGTAAAATGAGAAGTTGTTGAAAGTAAAAAAAATCAAAGAGGGTTCAGTTAATCGGTTAATATTAGTGAAGTTTTAGGAAAAACACCCAGGAGCCTCATGTACAAAGTCTTGCGTGGATTTCCTACTGAAAAATGGCATACGCTTAAATTGAGAACAGTATACGCACAATTAACTCCAGATGTATGAAACCGTACGTATGCATGAATCCAAGCACACTTCCTTTGTAGATCCCAATCAATGTGGAATTGAGCGCACATGAATGCCCGACTCCTCCCTCGACACGCCTAAATTTAAATGTACAAATATTTAAATATAACCTGCACATGAGGAATCACATACTCCTAGCACAGTTCCAAAAGGATTAGCATTGGAAGCTGTTACGAAACCACTTCCCTCGCCAGCTCGCTCTTATCTTATCACTGCCTAATGGAGAGTAGTGGTCGCAACTAAAAGTGTGTGATAAGAAAAAAAGAAAAGAAAGAAACTAAACAGGCACCTGACAGAACACAGAGTGAGGTTTGGGGCTTACCTTAAGATGTCCGATCAGAGTTTCTCCACCAGCTGACATCCTTAAAGGGGCGAGCCCGCACGGTGCTTCATCCGTCAGATGATCTGTTCATTAATTGTTGTTGTTGCTTTTCTTTATAGTTTTTCCTCTTTTCTTAAAAACGCACCACTTGTGATTTTAGTAGGTGGTTGATTTCTGCAGGCGTGTAAACTCCCCACTGCGTCCAGCCGGTTCATCAGGACAAACCCTGTTCCTCCCGGCCAAAAACATCCGACGCCCCCCTCTGGGTGATCAGCCCGAGGTGAGGACTCTGTTCCCCCAGAGTCCACCCGCACCGTCTCAAATTATTTCCTTCTTTTACACGTCGTCATCGCCACAGCAGCTCCCACAGCTGGTCCATCAATCCATCTCTGCAGTCAATCAATCTTCTCATCCGCCCCAGGTGTGCTGCCAGCTCAGCTAAAACCACTTGTGTGGCTGAGCCCCGCCCCCTTTCACCAGTGAACTGTCAAAAAGGTGCCAAAAATAAAAATAACAAACAAACAAAAGACTGAAAAAAGTGTGCCCACGTAAAGGAATCACATACTCCTAGCACAGTTCCAAAAGGATTAGCATTGACCTGACTGCGCATGTGCGACCTAGGTCATTTCCGTCTGTGTAATGCTAATAATATTAGCATGTCGGGGAGGCAAAACTGGTTGGTGAGCGAAACAACATTCAAGTCTGCAAAACACCAAAGCAAGGGTTTTGATTGTCAGCTACCAAAATTTAGTGAATGTAGCCTGATGTTAAAATAGAGGTCAGGTGATAAAACAGAAGAAGCGGTTGCATAAGTCTGCTGTGTGTTGGTCCTGTGATGCAGCAAAGTTTTGCATGTCAGAACAGCTCACCTGGCTGAGATCATTTGAGATCTCCGCAGTTATGAACAGAGTATGTTGGGGGTATTCAAAGGCTTTAAGTCAGTATTTACTTTAAACACTCATTCGGGCGGCCGTGATGTAGTGGTAATGGCAGTCGTCTCCCGATCGGAAAGTTGGCGGTTCGACTCCCGGGACCCGCACCATGTGTCGTTGTGTCCTTGGGCAAGACACTTAACCCTGAGTTGCTCCCGGTAGGACTGGAAAGCACCTTGCATGGTAGTCTGCCGCCACCGGTTTATGAATGTGTGTAGCATTCAATATATGTGTAGCACTTTGAGATTTTCAGTAATGAAAAGTGCGTTATAAATTGAATTAATTATTATTATTATTATTATTATTGGAAGCCTAAAACAGCTGATGAGCCAATCGTCATCGTGGGCCAGAAAATCTTCTCCGTCACTAAATACATGCTCTCTGCTTATTGCGCCATTTGCTAGATCCTCTAATAAGACTAAAGCTGATGTTGTTAAAGGTATTTTCTGCACCAGTTTGCTCATGATTTTATATCCTAGTGCTTTCCATAGATGCCCACTGCTCCATCTGGTGGTGGATGATTTAAAAGCACAGAGCCAATTTCACCATTGTATGGTGTTACAACCTCACCCTGAGGCTAATCAGGTAAAAATATGGCACTGGGTGTAACATAAAAAAACTAACAGTTGATGTCAATAAAATAACATGTTTATTTTACAAAGTAGAAAAGAGAAAAAACAATCAGAAAAACACAGGGAAGCTTTAAGCTTCAGGGTCTCCAAGGCCAAAACAACAAACAAAACACCCCCTTCTAACTATAAAGAAAATATATAACTAGCTAGAAGTAAACTTAAAATACAATGGCTAAGCTCCCTAGCTATCCACAAAACAGGAGAAAACAGGTTGGAACAGAAATGGCAGAGAACCCCTACCAGCTTCCCCTGTGAACAGAGAAAAAACAACAACATTAGTTAGGCACTCACAAACTATACCAAAAGTGCTCACAGCAAGATCAGTAAGTTTTACAAAACCACACAGACAAGATCACAGCAGATCAAGGCCCAGACAAAAGGGACCTGACATCTTTGGCATGAAGCTCTTTATGGGGTGGCTGACGAGCTCAAACACTTTTCACCTGTGGCAGCCAGGTAGAACTGAAAAACAATAGGAGAGAGAGAGGGCTCCCTCAAGAAAAGAGAGCCCTTAGAGGTCAGTGACCGTAACACCCTCCCCCATAAAATCCTACATCAATGTCATGCTCCAATACCGAGGTCCTAGAGGGCACGTCTCCAAAAAGCATAGGGTACAACCGGATCAGGCCTTCCACATCCTCCTTCTCACCCTTTTTCAAACCATCAGGGTGGACATCTCCAGACACAAGAGAGATGGATGCAGTTTTGGGAGAGCTCTCACAAGATGAGTCCTTACGTTCATCTTCTCTGGAATGAAACAACTTTAACATATTGATGTGACACAGACGTGTTTGGCGCCTCCTATCAGGGGTGTGAATAATGTAGTCTGTGTCATTGACTTTTCTTTTGACCACGTATGGGCCTGCAAAGTGTGCTGCAAGAGATGGTCCAGGTGTGGGCACCAGCATTAGTACTTTGTCACCTGGTTCGAATGACCGCTGTACAGTCTTTGTGTCATATAGCTTTTTCATTTTCCCTTGAGCAGCAGACAAAGACTTTCTTGCTATCGAACAAGCATGGTAAAGACGTTCCCGACACTGGGTGACAAACTCAAGCACATTAGATTGTGGCTTTGAGTCAGCTGACAAGAGTTGTTCTTTCAGAACCTTCAGTGGTCCTCTTACACCATGTCCAAAAACTAATTCAGCAGGGCTGAATCCAAGAGATTCCTGCTTTGCTTCTCGGGCTGCAAACAGCAAGAAAGGAAGTCCTTCATCCCAGTTTTTTCCTGTCTCAAGACAATACTTTCGCATCATGGCTTTAATAGTCTGGTGCCATCTCTCAAGGGCGCCTTGTGACTGAGGGTGATAAGGACTAGAAGTAATGTGTTTAACACCAAAAGACTGGAAAGTTTGCTGGAAAAGTTTGGACTGAAAATTACTGCCTTGATCAGTCTGTATAACTTTAGGCAGACCAAAAGTTGCAAAAAACTTCAAAAGAGCTTTTGTTATGGTAGGTGCTGTGATTCTCCTTAATGGAATAGCTTCAGGGAAGCGAGTGGCAGCACACATGATAGTTAGGAGAAACTGATTACCAGCCTTTGTTCTGGCCAAAGGACCCACACAGTCCACCAGAACACGCTCGAAAGGTTCACCAACTGCAGGGATGGGTTTAAGGGGAACCGGTGGAACCCTTTGATTAGGTTTACCCACTATTTGGCAAACTTTACATGTCCTACAGAACCTGGCAACATCTTTCTTGAGGCCTGGCCAAAAGAAATGCTGTAGAACACGGTCATGGGTTTTAGTGATTCCCAAGTGACCAGACCATGAGTGGTCATGTGCTAGCTGCAGTATTTGTTCACGATAAACTTGAGGAATGACAATTTGATGCACTACTCCCCAATCCTCTTCACTACCTTTTTGTTGCAAGGCAGGCCTTGAAATCCATTTTCTCATGAGTAATCCATTCTTAACATAAAACGTATGAGTTTTATTACTCTTTATTGAATCACACACACCTCCAAAGCATTTAGTGAGTGTTTCATCACTTTTCTGAGCCTGGCTCAAACTCTCATGCGTTATTGATAATGGGAGAAAAACCTCTGATCTTGGGGTAAAGTCCTCCTTGAGGGGTGCCGTTCCTGAAAGGACCTCTGCTGGTAACTTGTCCTCCATCAAAGCAGAGCCAAGAACAGAGTCATCCAAATTCACTTCCTTCAGCTTACGAGCTTGGGACCTGGTAAGAACACTGACAGAAAACACATCAGGATGGGACTTCAACACCACATCTTCACCCATCATGCAACTGGGATTATCCACCACCTCAGGATTAGGAAGTACCTTGTCTCCAGCAAGATCATTTCCCATGATAAATTCAACCCCTTGCACAGGGAAGGAGTTTCTCACTGCAACTTTAAAACATCCAGAGGCCAACTTGGACTTCATGTGAACATAATGTAAAGGTACTGGTACATACGTCATTCCAATTCCTTGTACTATTGTACTTGCATTACAGGAGGAGTCAGCATTAAATGGCAGAAAACTGGACAGGATGAACGACTGAGAACCACCAGTGTCCCTCAGTATCCTCACAGGTTTCTCATCCTTAGGAAGTCCTGTTAGAGAGATAAGACCATCAAAAATGAAGGGCTTAAAACAGTCATCAGCTTCAGATAGATGTGGGGAAGATCTCGGCGTCTTGACCAGGCCAACCCCTTTAGCTGGTTTTGGTGGTTGGGGTGCCTGTTTACGTTTAAGGGCCAAACAGTCAGAAACAATATGCCCCATTTTATGACAGTAAAAACATTGTCTCTCGGATTTGGAGCTTGAAGTGTTCTTAACCTGAGACTGTAGCACATCTTTCCCCATTTTATCCCGAGGGGGTTGATCAGATTTACAAAAAACATTTCTGTGAGTAAGGGCAAATTCTTCAGCTAAGATAGCTCCCTCTTGTAAGGTGGTAGCTTTTTGTTCATTCAAGTACAAGACTGTACGATCAGGAAGGCAGTTTTTGAACTCTTCCAACAGTACCAACTCACGTAGTGAGGAAAAATCAGTGGCTTTGGTTGCCTGGCACCATCTGTCAAATAACATTGCTTTTTCTCTTGCAAATTCAACAAATGTTTGTGCAGTGGATTTTCTTAAAGCTCTGAACCGTTGTCTGTATGCCTCAGGCACTAGCTCATATGCCCTGAGTATGGCAGCTTTAACTTTGTCATACACAAGACTGTCTTCAATTGTGAGTGCTGAACATACTTCCTGTGCCTTACCAGTCAGTTTGCACTGCAACAAAAGGGGCCAAACTTCTGTGGGCCACTGAAGGGCAACCGCAATACGCTCAAATGCATTAAAATATGCCTCCACTTCTGTCTCTCTGAATGGTGGAACCAGGGAAATATTTTTGCCGATGTCAAAAGTAGAAGGTGGTATAGAAGGTTTACCTGGTGAAATCCTGACCTTGGCCTCATCTCCATCTGTAGTGTGAACTGTAGTCGGTTTTTGAGCCTGCAACTCCATCTGACGTATTTTAATAGCAGTTTCAGCTTCGATTTGTCGGCATTTAAGCTTGAACTCCAGGTCATCCTTACGTTCCCTCTCTCTGGCTTCCAGTTCAAGTCGAGCCAGACGCACCTTTAAACGAGCTCCTCCACTAGGAACTGTGGACTCAGCAGACAAAGGCTCAAACCGTGGGAGAGACTGTGGTGGTTTACCTCCCTCTGGTTTTGCAGCAGCAGGTGTCCCCATGCCATCATCAGCACAAACTGCAGGCTGATCAGCAGCTTCAAAAGATGAGGTGGCATCCTTTTCATCCACTTCCAGTGACAGCACTCCTTTTTCAACCAAACTACTAAAAACAAGAGATTTTAGATCACTTTTGAGCAAAGACTTAGACACATGGATACCCAAGTATGAAGCAAGTTCATATAAATCATCTTTTCTACAGACATCAAACTGTTGTACAGTAGGATTACTTAAATATTCCTTCAAACTAAACTGTGCCATTTTCACAAATTAATGATCCCGGACGAGCCCCCATAACATGTTTATTTTACAAAGTAGAAAAGAGAAAAAACAATCAGAAAAACACAGGGAAGCTTTAAGCTTCAGGGTCTCCAAGGCCAAAACAACAAACAAAACACCCCCTTCTAACTATAAAGAAAATATATAACTAGCTAGAAGTAAACTTAAAATACAATGGCTAAGCTCCCTAGCTATCCACAAAACAGGAGAAAACAGGTTGGAACAGAAATGGCAGAGAACCCCTACCAGCTTCCCCTGTGAACAGAGAAAAAACAACAACATTAGTTAGGCACTCACAAACTATACCAAAAGTGCTCACAGCAAGATCAGTAAGTTTTACAAAACCACACAGACAAGATCACAGCAGATCAAGGCCCAGACAAAAGGGACCTGACATCTTTGGCATGAAGCTCTTTATGGGGTGGCTGACGAGCTCAAACACTTTTCACCTGTGGCAGCCAGGTAGAACTGAAAAACAATAGGAGAGAGAGAGGGCTCCCTCAAGAAAAGAGAGCCCTTAGAGGTCAGTGACCGTAACATATGGGAACATGATGATAACACATAACACGTTATTATTATTATTTCCCTACCTTTATAGAAGCAGGGCGCCCTACCCTGTCAGTTGAACTGAGAGCCCTGCCTACCAAACTGACAACTGTGTCAACAACTGCCGGTACTGACGTATCACTAAGCTAGCGGCGTGCAATACAGATGTGCTAGCTAAAACACTACAGGAAGCTAGCTCTGTTCCTTCACGCTGAGTCTTCTTCACCCCACACCCCCACTTGAAAACTGTTGTTACATCGGTACAAGCAACGTGTAACACAGACATGTCTCTGTCTACCCCTCCCCTCACGGTAGCCTGCCAAGGCAAGTAAACAAAGGGAAACACCGTATCCACTTATCTAATTCTATAAATGTGGATGTATTAATTGTTCATCATGCATGCCCAATGCATACAATAATAGTTTTCACATCAATAACAGTTTCCCAGTCCATCCATCATCCATCTTCTTCCGCTTATCCGGGGTCGGGTCGCGGGGGTAGCAGCCTAAGTAGGGAGGCCCAGACTTCCCTCTCCCCAGCCACTTGGAGCAGCTCCTCCGGGGGAATCCCAAGGCGTTCCCAGGCCAGCCGAGAAACATAGTCCCTCCAGCGTGTCCTGGGTCTTCCTCTGGGTCTCCTCCCGGTGGGACATGCCCGGAACACCTCACCAGGGAGGCGTCCAGGAGGCATCCTAACCAGATGCCCGAGCCACCTCAACTGGCTCCTCTCGATGTGGAGAAGCAGCGGCTCTACTCCGAGTCCCTCCCGGATGACTGAGCTTCTCACCCTATCTCTAAGGGAGAGTCCAGCCACCCTGCGGAGAAAACTCATTTCAGCCGCTTGTATCCGAGATCTTGTTCTTTCGGTCATAACCCAAAGCTCATGACCATAGATGAGGGTGGGAACGTAGATCGATCGGTAAATTGAGAGCTTTGCCTTTTGACTCAGCTCTCTCTTCACCACGACAGACCGGTACAGCGCCCGCTTCACTGCGGACGCTGCACCTATCCGCCTATCGATCTCACGCTCCAGTTTTCCCTCATTCGTGAACAAGATCCCGAGATACTTAAACTCCTCCACTTGGGGCAGGACCTCCTCCCCGACCCGGAGAGACAGTTTCCCAGTGTCACCTCTAAATGTCGCCAATGGACCAATAACCATAGAAACGTGAGTTCGCCAACCATGAAAACTATGGACTTATTTGGTCTTTTGGTCCCTCTACACAATTTGATAACATTTCTTCGAAGAGAAGACAGGCTGTAGGCGAGCCAATTTGCCCTGTTGGCATGCACACAGCTGGATATCTCATCGACTTCAAGACTTGATGACGTGTCTATCTCTACTGTCATCTGTGGATCTTAAGGAGTTGGTTGTATGAAGAGTTTATTGATGGTTGAAACTAAGTTATGGAAATCAAATGAGTTGGTTAAATGAATTGTTTATTGGGGCAGAAAAAAAACAAGATTTTTTACTTCTTCTGCCACCTTTCATTTTATATGTCTGTTTTTTATTTTCTTCTACTGTATGTATTATTGTTGTGTTTTTATAAAATGAATAAATAAATAAATAAATAAATAAAATCAAATAAGGACACATATTTAACTGGATTTATGATAACTGGTTCCTGCTTTTTGGATTCAGCTGGTTGCTGGTTTTATCTACAATTAAGGAAGTCGTCTGCAGCAAACTGAGACCCGATTACGCTGCTTGCCTTTGTGATGGCTTGGTTCTTGCCTGTGTACCCAGACTCAATTGTCTTGGGCAGAATGGATCAGATGTCGGGGATTTTTACACAGGCACGTTCCATCGGTGTGTGGCCACATAATTTGGACATTTTCCGAACCGTTTTTGGACCTACACAGACTAAAGGCAGATGTCATTATGTTCTGCCTGTACTCAAAACAATTGTGTGTTTATCTGAATCTGGCTCCCCCCGGCTGGCCTTCAAGGCCACCTTATCTGAATACGCCTGGAGGACATGTAATCTGACGCTTACCCCCGCCCATCGGGGAACTCCACCGTCAACCAGAGTGAACCAGCTGAATAAACATTCTGTCATCATTTCAGGACTCTTGGATTCTCATTAGCGTTGACCTTGGCCATTCCCCGACATCCTCAAGAATGTTTACGGATCTCATTGGTGGGAGATGTTGATTATTCCATCCTTATCAGAACTCTTACAGTGACCTCGAGAGCTTCTATGAACATTGCTCATTGTTCTCAGTGTCTCTCCCCCTCTGCAGAATGTCTACGTCACTATGTGCTTATTTGTGTGAGGTGTTTTTTAATATTATAAAAAAAATTCTCAGGTATGAAGAAAGATTTTAAAGGGGACCACATATAGGTCTTTAAATTTTTTATGTTATGTCTGTGTGCTATCTTGACAATATTAATTCATTTTAATACACAAAATAATTCTTAGATAATTAATTATACCCTTTTTAATTCTGCCATTTTTAACTTTCGTTTTGAACGACCGGTTTCTGATACTGAGTTCTGAAGTCCACGCCCTTCAACGATCTGTTTACGCCCTCTGTAACAGCCAGTATCTGTAATGTGTTGTTGTTTTAAAATTAGCTCTTTTTTATTACTCATTTGACTTACTGTTAGTGCTAGCTTAAGATAACTTACCGAAACCCGTCTGAGCGCGCCGCAATTTGCTGCTCCTTTTAGCATGAGACCACCCGAATCCGATGCTAATGTTAGCTTGTTCCTCTTCCGGTGTTCGCCAGCTCCGCTCGTTGCACGCGGAGATTTTGGGAGTTATCGCTGTTCCAGTCAAGACAACACAAAGTTCACCAAGTGTCTCCCGTAAATTAATCCGTAAGGAGAAGGTCCTCGCTGCTGCGAGGCTGTACAGTTGAAGCTCCGCTCCATCCGCCAGAAGAGGGTCCCGTTGCCGCCGGTCCCTACGCCGGGGGTCCGCTCGTTTAATTTTTGCCGGCTGCGCGTTGGGAGCGATCGCAAATACACTAAAAATTGAACTAAAACATAAAAATAACAATTATACTTTATTTATAAAGCCATTTAAAAAAAACACAGCTGCAACAAAGTGCTGTACACATGAAATTAAGAACATATAAACAAAAGATGAGATGAAATCATGAAAAACAACAGTCATGTGTTTAATACAGAAGTGGGTTGAGCCTAACCAGGGGTTGCTAGGTGAGGGGCTGGACTCAGGTTGGGGTGGGTTGTGGCAGATTGGCTGCGGTTTGTGACGTCACAAACCGCAGGAAGTGAGAAACGAACCGTTTGTATCACAGACAAATAAATCTACTTAGAGTAAATAAACCACTGGGTGCATTTCTTTGGCCTTAGAACTGTTTTTTTATGAAGTACATACCCAAAGTTGAGTAAACAAACATTAAAAAGTGAATTTTGCATGTGTGGTCCCCTTTAATAGGAATTTTTTCGTCTCCATTTCCTAATGTGTCTAATTTCACTACTTTTTGTCTGTCTAAGCCAGTGTTTTTCAACCTTTTTTGAGCCAAGGCACAGTGTTTTCATTGAAAAAATCCCGAGGTACACCACCAACCAAAATTGTAAACATAGATACACTGTATCCGCCTACATTACCACTACCGGTGTATGAATGTCTGAATGAATGGGTGGATGGCTGGTATTGTAAAGCGCTTTGGGGCTCCTCACAGGGGGCTGGAAAGCGCTATATAAATAAGCTCCATTTACCATTTACATTAAATATATAGTCATTCTTATCAAAGTGTCTTGAATAGGAATGAAATTAACACAAAAATGTATTTTTATCATGTTCTATATTTCTTATTTCAAAGTGCACTTAACATGAAATTGCACTTAACATGCCTTCAAATATACCTGAACAGTGCCACACCAATGTGGTCTTAAAATTAAAGAGGATGAAATTGCACTTAACCCGCCTTGGTAACACTTTATAATAACTACACCTTATTTAGCCTTATTTAAGCATTAATAAACATTTAATTAACATTGAAAACATCATTAATTAAGGATGATTCACACTTAATACACTATTAATTAACACACTTATTAACGCTTTATGCATAAAGAATAATGAGTTCCAAAACCTACGTACTCAATGTTTATTCATGCTTAATAACTCATGAATTAACTATGCTATCTATATTTGTAAATGCACAAATTAATGTACTTTCACCACATGTATTAAATGCGTCCTAATTGTTAAATAATGTTTGAATTCACTATCTATTAATCCTGCAATGCATCATTAATTAAGGCAGTTGCTAGTAGTTACTTAAGTGTATTTGTGAACCCTTCTAAAGTGAAGACTATTCATTCTTTATTAAGGTTTTGTTAATGTTGAATAAATCCTAAATAGCCAAGTTATTTTTCACTTGTGGAAATCTAAAATGTTTACCCAACCTGGGTCATGATGAAACACTCAACCTGTAGCAGGTCACTAAAGTGGCAAAAATTGTGTCAAAGAAAAGTAGTGCAAAAGTCACAAATCAAATGATAGGATTTTACAACGTTTCACTGACGTTTTTCTTTTTCTGTTCGTGTTGAAGCGGCTGCTTCAACAACCCGCCCGGACAGAAAAAGCTGTGACACAAAACGTGCGTGGTGACGTCGTTGTTACGCAGCGAAACACTCAACCTGTAGCAGGTCACTAAAGTGGCAAAAATGGTGTCAAAGAAAAGTAGTGCAAAACATTTTGGTCACAAATCAAATGATAGGATTTTACAACGTTTCACTGACGTTTTTCTTTTTCTGTTCGTGTTGAAACGGCTGCTTCAACAACCCGCCCGGACAGAAAAAGCTGTGACACAAAACGTGCGTGGTGACGTCGTTGTTACGCAGCGCTCACTCCAACAGCAGGCGTTAGCGATAGCAGGCTAAAAGCTAAGCTAGTCTCCAAAGCGCGTTGTTTTCGCTTCAAAACGAGTCAAACGAGTGCTCATGACCGTCAGAATGTGACTGAACAAAGTTTCACAAGCGAAGAGAAAGCTGACGACATCACGATGTGGACGTAGTTCGGTTTTGTTAAACTGCAGGCTTCTTCTGCAGCGAGTCCTACTCGGTTTCTTTATTTTGCAAAACGTGACGGAGTCGTTCTAACTAGCGGTGGGAACATCTAACTGACAGATTTATGTTTTATTGACTTTTAGAAAATGTCAATACAAACCTGTTTTTGGTATTCAACGTCTCCTGCTTTGATTTTTGTCTGATTTCCACAAGTGAAAAATAACTTCTGGCTATTTAGGATTTATTCAACATGAACAAAACCTTAATAAAGAATGAATAGTCTTCACTTTAGAAGGGTTCACAAATACACTTAAGTAACTACTAGCAACTGCCTTAATTAATGATGCATTGCAGGATTAATAGATAGTGAATTCATTTTGTCTGATTTCCCCAAGTGAAAAATAACTTGTGGCTATTTAGGATTTATTAAACATTAACAAAACCTCAATAAAGCATGAATAGTCTTCACTTTAGAAGGGTTCACAAATACACTTAAGTAACTACTAGCAACTGCCTTAATTAATGATGCATTGCAGGATTAATAGATAGTGAATTCAAACATTATTTATGTTTATGTTTATGTTTATTAAATTTGTTCATTTTTTTTACAAAAGAAACAATACAAGGCAATCTCATAATGATAGTGTACAAGATGTAAAAAAATGAAAGGTGGCAGAAAGAAGAATAAATCTTATTATATCTGCCCCTTATCTCCAACAATCAGATTAAACAACAGTAGTCAAACCATGTAAACAATAATAATTTTCAACCAACTTTTTCCAACAGTCAGGTTAAACAATAATATTCTTCAACCAACAGTACAAAATTATTA
>JBBPBX010038630.1:0-15566 GCA_038048925.1 Garcialebias charrua
CGGCTTCATGGCCCTGGATATCCCTCCCCCTGCCGGGCCGCTGTGGATTATGGGAGACGTGTTCATTGGTCGGTACTACACCGTGTTCGATCGTGAAAACAACAGGGTGGGCTTCGCCGAGTCACAGTGACATGCACTCGGATCATCAGCTCCTAATCTGAGCTGCACATTTTCCTCTTGCTTTGAGAACAAAATGTTTTAAGATAAATTTTAGTCTAATCACATGCACTGATCTGCAAGTTTGAACAATATTTACCATAGTTTGCAACAGATAGAGGGTTTAAAAGGTTTTATCTGTTCAACTTAGTGCATTGACAAAGCTCTTTAAAAAATCCAATCATTTCTTTTTGTTTTGAAATTAGGTATTTGTCTTAAAGAAGAAGATGGTTCCACTACGTTTTTTATGTAATTGGGCTCAATTAAAATGTTTTTTTTTTTTTTGAAAGTCCTGTTTCTTTCTGTTCCTAATGACAGAATTATCAAGCAGAAATTGAACGAAATCACTGGAACCTTGCTATTTTAAAATACTGAACACGTGAATTAAAATACTGAACACGTGAATTAAAATACTGAACACGTGAATTAAAATACTGAACACGTGAATTAAAATACTGAACACGTGAATTAACATTTTGTGATTTGGAGAATCTTGTCGTGATTAATTTTATCTTTGATTTTCCATAGTCTTGCCAGATTTATGAAGGCAAGACTCCCTGCTGTTTAGTTATTTTGATCCATGAATGGCAAACAAATTAAACAAAATCCAATAAATTAAGTTCTTGTGTTATTTTTAAATTAGTTGTCATTTTAAAGGTTTGTTCTGTTTCTTGAGGTGAGATTGAAAAAGAAGAGTCTTGAGTGACAGGACTCGTGTACCAGTCAGTACATTCATTCATTATGACACCTGACACTCTGTGTGTAGTGAAGGTATGCTGCTGTTGACCTCAACCAGTGATGTCAAAAGGTGGTTGAAGGAATATTTCTCAGACCTTCTCAACCCCACCAGGACTTCTTCCATGGAGAAAGCTGAGTCAGGGTGCTTGGTGGTTGGTCTGTCCACAACGGGCTAAGATCGCCGAGGTGGTTAAATTTCTGTGGCAGGACGCTAGATCCACCCTGAGTTCCTCAAGGCTCTGGATGTTGTGAGGCCATCTTGGTTGACATGCTTTCGCAACATTGCGTGGACATTGTGGTAGTGCTGCTGGATTGGCAGACGGGTGGTGGTTCACCTCTTCAAAGAGGGGAACAGGAGGGTGTATTCCTATTAAAGGAGGATCACTCTCACCTGTTAAAGTAAAGTATTCTGATAAAGAATAGGGGCTGTGCTTCTCAGCAGCAGGAATGTGCACTCCGTTCATCTTTCGGACGACTGTACTAACATAATTTCACTGTATTCTGATTCTTGAGATCAACTCAGGGGTGATGAAGAAGCAAGTCTGATCAATGGTTGAACCTCAGATTTAGGAGGAACAATGTCAGTCAAAGTTTCTTTGTTGTTCACACCACATGTGGTGGAACGAAATTGTGTGCACAGGGTCCCAGTTACATCCAACAAAAGTATACATTGTAAATAAAAACCGTAATAAGATCTAAGATATGAGCTAAGAGTATGCTAAACTAAGAATATGCTAAGCCTTAATAGTACAATAACAATACACTAAAAAACAGCAGCACAAACGTGTGAGCAGGTGAGTACAGCAGCGTGAAATAAATCAGCAGCTCGATCAGAAACATGGAGAATCAGCAGCACATATCAACAATCAAGTGGCAATGTGGGTTCCATCCTGGCTGTAGAACACTGGACCACCTTTTAACCCTCACTAGGGTCCTCAAGAGGGCATACCATATCATTACCACTTGTAAAAAATTTAATTCAGTTTGTTTATATTACCTCAAATCCCAACACAAGTTGTCTCTGGGCACTGTACAGAAACATTCACATACATATAAGGTCTGTTAACATTTTTTTTTCTAAGGATCCACCAGATTGATTGAGTTTTCATTTTTTATTTAATTTATTTCTTTCATTTACAGTTTAAAATAAATATGTCACACGTTGACATAAAACAAAAGTTCTGAATGAAAAGTATGGATGGGTCCGATCCAGTATCTGTGTCGGCCTCCGATACCAGCATAATCAGCATAATTTACGTATCGGATTTTCCGATCCAACCTGCCGATATTTCCAATCCATGATGCACGTTGGCTTCCAATGGATTTCTTGAACAGAGAGCACGTGTGTTACACCATAGTCTGTGACTTCTGTCTTAACATTCTGTGAGTTAAACTCAATGAAGACACTCTGAGCCTCACAACAGGAAACACCCAAACTTTGATAGCACACAACAGACGTCCATCTCACTCATGGTGCAGCCCGGAACACTAACATACCGCTAAGCATTATGGGAAATCAGCACAGTCCACTCCCCGTTTTAAATTTAGTTTTTGATTGTGGCACTATGAGTTGTAATTCTTGTTGGTTTTGATCAACGGATACAGATGTAAACTATACATTGAATTTACGTTTATAAATTCAATGTATAGTTTAAGTCTGTATCCGTTGATCAAAACCAACAAGAATTACAACTCGTAGAGTCAGAGAGTCTTTATTGTCATTTGCACCGCATGTGGTACATGTGATGAAAACGAGATTATGTACAGAGGGTCCCAGTTACATCCAACAACAAATGCAAGAGAAAAACAGTAATAACATCTAGAATTAACTAAGAAAAACATCAACTAGTAATACACTAAGCCCTAATGTAGTGGAAAAACATCATTATAAACAGCAGCACGAACATGAGTCTGTATGAGCAGATGGTCACAAATGAACACAGCAACAAGAAAACAGATCAGCATCAGCATGATGTGATATTTTGCAGTGTTTATTCTCATTATTTATTTATTCATGAGTCTAACAGCCTCAGGGTAGAAGCTGTTCCTCAGTCTAGTGGTTCTACATTTGATGCTCCTCAACCTCCGTCCTGAGGGGAGTGGGGCAAAGTGCCACAATCAAAAACGAAACAAAACTGGGAGTGGACTGTGTTGATTTTCCATAATGCTTAGCGGTCTGTTAGTGTTCCGGGCTGCACCATGAGTGAGATGGACGTCTGTGATATAGACCTGCCTCTTGTGTGCCATCAAAGTTTGTTTCCTGTTGTGAGGCTCAGAGTGTCTTCATTGGGTTTAAAGGTGGTGTGACATGATTTTGGAACTACTGTACTGTATACATAAAGTTGCACAACATATATATGTTGTATCATTCAACTATGTTCGTTTTTACAAGCAAAATGATAAATCTGTGAAAATTTGATTTAAAAGTGATTTTAAAATTGGCGCCGTGTTTCATCAAGGGACATCCGGGTACTTACGCATGTGACGTCATGCCGTAGGGACCAGCACGGTTGTCTGCCGCTGCTATTAGCATGTAGTGTCATTGTCTTCAAGATCACCTATTTTCTTTTGTATAACTTGAAAAATGCCGGTACGTTGTGTCATATTTGGGTGTTCTAACATCGCCAGCTCTGTAGACGACTACGATCGGGTTCCAGCACTTCACCCTCGGAACTTTGCTCATCTGAAATGTCTGATTTCCCCTCGTTCACTGAATGGTAAGAGTCAAATAAATATGGGTGCAGACCTAAATTAGAACCAGCTGTTTCTTGTTCAACACTCGAACTAACTTCGGCTTCCCAAACTGAAGACAAATCGCTCAAATTTTCACTTAAATTGCTTAATTCCTCGGTTTGTCTCTGCCATAGTTACATGT
Organism: Garcialebias charrua; assembly: GCA_038048925.1. Classification (NCBI taxonomy): domain Eukaryota; kingdom Metazoa; phylum Chordata; class Actinopteri; order Cyprinodontiformes; family Rivulidae; genus Garcialebias; species Garcialebias charrua. Next base: position 3,770 of record JBBPBX010038630.1, read on the forward strand.
ATTTACAAAGTGCGTTCTGGCGACTGAGTCATAAAATGCATCGGCGTTTGACCCCTCCTTTCTCCACCCAAAAACTGCGACGCTCTGAAGAGAACTATTTTATTTAAAAATAGTTTTATATATTAATTATTCGAAGCATCTGTGTACAAAAAAATCAAAGCTGAGTAGCTACTCTGCCACTTTATGCATAGTTCCAAAATCATGTCACACAACCTTTACTCAGACATTGTTAAGACGGTAGTCACAGAATATGGTGTAACACATGTGCTCTCCGTTCAAGAAATTCATTATTACAGCCTCATATAAAATCAGTGATGATGATATCGGAACTGGATCGGCATCGGCCGATACCCAGAGTTAAAGGGGACCAAATGTAGGATATATAATTTTTTGTGGTTTATCTGTGGGCTATCCAGACCATTTTCAGTCAATTTTATACACAAAATAATGCTTAGATAAAAAAATATCCCCTTTCTAATTCTGCCAAATTTCACTTCCGTTCTAAACGACCGGTTTATGAATAATGAGGTCTGAAAGCCACGCCCTACAAAGACCTATTTACATTAACTACGCCCTCTGTAACAGCCAGTATCTCTAATATGTTGTTATTTTAAAATTAGCTCTTTTTTATTACTCATTTGACTTACTGTTAGTGCTAGTAGCTTAAGATAACTTACCAAAAGCCCTCTGCGCGCGCCGCCATTTGCAGCTCCTTTTTTTAGCATTAGCCTCGAATAGCTTTTCCTCCTCCGAGCCGGGCGGTGTTAGCTCCGCTCGTTGAATGCGGCGCTTTTGGGAGCGTGCTTCAGTCCACACACAAAGTTCACAGAATGTCTCGCTCCAGTTAATTTATCCGCATGAGGCAACCTTTGACCGGACCCCCGGACCTCAAAAGTCAGTAGCTCCCAACAACTCCCGCACGCAAATGGTGTCTTCGCCGGCGGTCTGCAAAACAAAAGGCTTAAAAAAAAAAAAGGGTTGCCGCGACCGGGAGGCGAACCCGTGTCCTTCGGATTACGAGTCCGGTTCACTACCTCTGAGCCAACCGGGTAGTTATGTAAAAAGCAGTCTTTCATCGTATAAGAAATAATCACAACCACCTACATTTAGAACGCTGAAGTTTTGATAAGATTTTGATGAAGTGAAAGGTATTCTTAAAATAAATAAGTTGCTAATCTGAAAATATATCGATCAGTGGTGCTTGATGGTACAGACTGTCGCCCCGCGAGAGAGAGTGTGTGTGTGCACAGTTTTCTGCCGGCTGCGCGTTGGGAGCGATATTACACTAAAAATTGAACTAAAACGTAAAAATAACAATTATAAAGTATTATTATGTCGATGTATATATCTAGTCTCACCCCGATTTCTCCGAAACAAAAGGCTTTAAAAAAAAGGGGGAAAAAAAAAAGATGCCGTTGACGGGACGCGATCTCCGCTCTCCTGCGTGGCGGTCAAGTGTCGTAACCGCTCAACCAAACTGACAGTTGTGCAACAGTAGTCCTTCATCATATAAGAAACAAGTCCAAACCGCTAGAGTGTGTGTGCACAGTTTCAACGAGACAGAGTTCATTCAAACAAGGTAATAAAACATTCTGGTTTTACTCGAGATGTGCTGCATGGCTGGAGCAGGGCAAACCCCTAGCCCCCCATGGGCTAAATAAATGAATAAATGACCGCCAGGTCAGCTCCTAAACCGCTAGGCAACCGTGACATCTTTTATACTCAAGTGGGTGGAGCATCACCAGGGGTTGCTAGGTGAGGGGCTGGACTCAGGTTTGAGGTGATTGGCTACGGTTTGTGACGTCACAAACCGCAGGAAGTGTGAAACGAAGCGTTTTTAATCACAGACAAACAAATCTACTTAGAGTAAATAAACCACTGGGTGCATTTTTTTGGCACAAGGACTGTTTTTTTATGAAGTAAATACCCAAAGTTTAGTAAAAAAACATTAAAAAGTGAATTTTGCATGTGTGGTCCCCTTTAAGTATCGGGATTGAATCGGAAGTAAGAAAATGTGGATCGGTGCATCCCTAATGAAAAGTAGTGTGAAGAAAAAAATCTTATATACCGGTAGTCAACCCCTTTCCCCAAAAGTCAATCTACTAGACCACAAGCAAGTTTCAATCAACCATCCTTGTAGACATATCTTTGAACACAAAACAGGCAATGTGTATATATAAAGAAAACAAACAAACATTATCTTTGTTACGATACAGAACTCTGAATCAATATACTTCATTGTACCTTGAAAGAAAATTATATTTGATCATTTTCTTAAAAGTAAAAATAGATCTGACCTCTTTGGTTTCTTTAGACAGGCTGTTCCACAGATTTGTTCCATAAACAGAAATACAACGATCCATTTGTTTAGTTCTGACTTTGTTCTTTTTTTTAATTTATCTCTGATCCTCTCAAATTATAAATGCTGTCCCTTTTAATAAAAATTTTTTTGCAAACACATTGGTAACATACTGTTGTGTATTTTAAACATAACTTGGAGAATATAATAGTCCAACAAGTTGTGAAATTTCGTAATTTTAAGTTACAGAACAATGGATTTGTTGGATCTCTGTAGCGTTTTCCACTTACAATTCTAACAGCTCTTTTTTGCAGAATAAAAATAGAATTGATATACGATTTACAGTCATTCCCCCAAACTTCTACACAATAGGTCAAATTGCTGCCAGCTGATGTGTACTGGATCGTTTGATTTATGATCTGCAATGTTTTTATGTTTTTCGTGTTGTACTTCATTGTATGTGTTGCCTGTTGCGTGTTTGTTTGTCCAGCACTTTGGTGGACTTGTTCCTGTTTAAAGTGCTTTATAAATAAAATGGTATGGTATGGTATGGTAAATAGGGAATGATGAGTGAATTATACAATATCAACAATGCTTCATCATTTAATGAGTCTTTCACTTTATATAATGCAATTTTCCTTTATTTTTATCTTTAAACTATTGATGTGGTTTTCAGTTTATATTTTCATCAAAAGTAACAGCCAGGAATTTGACCTCTGTCACACGCTTAATCACAACCCCATCAACATCAATCAACACATCTGTAGGAATCTCTCTATTGCTAAATATCATGTCAAATATCAATGCCACTTCATCGCAGTCTCCCATCCTAAGCAAGCACAGCGGTAACAGTGGAAAGGAAAAACTCCCTCATGAAGAAGAAACCCAGCAGAACCAGGCTCGGCAGAGGTGGTCCTGGCCTATTTGGCGCCCTGTGCGAGCAACCCCAATGGTGCCCCCCGGCTAGGTTTCCAGTGGGGGTCCTCTCCCAGAAAATTTTGAATAACATAGATGCCATTTCCTGCATTCTGGTGTATTTTAATGGGTTGTTCAACATCTAGTTTTACCTACATATATAAACTATTCAATAAGTATTTAGAGTTAATGGCAGAACAAGAAGTAGCCTGAGACAAACATGTAGCATTAACACATTATGAACATTATTCAAGAATTGTTTCTATAAGAACATTATCAAATATTTTATATGAACAGTAAGATACTAGCAATAACAGCATTGTAAGAGGGGGACAGTTGAACATGGAGGCCTCCACCTCTGTTTAATGATGGACGGTTTCTTTTCACAAAGATGGCCTCCTTTACTCCTCTCTCAAACCATCGTTCCTCTCTATCAAGGAGGAACGATGACTGAGTTTGTCACAGCTCCTCAGACTGAAGAAGTCTTTTTGATACAAAGAAGAATCTGTCCAGAGGACTACATTTACTGAGCCTGCATCAGGACAATAATCTGTAAAGATTTAGCACATTTGATATGGAAAACATTTTGACTTAACCAATTAATATTTTCAATGGTAAAATATGCAGGCTTATTTCACATTACTTTCATACTATTCCCTTTCATTGCTTTATGTATTTATTATCTTACTTTTAATGATAACAATGTCACTGCTGTCGTTTAGAAGTGTTTATATTGGAACTAATGCTTGTTTGTTCACACACAGTTAGAACAGCTCACATGTTCCTTCATACTGACAGGAACAATCCCCTCATCACTCCTGACACTAAATCACGTTAAAAAAATTGTCATAACTGCACAAATCTCCCCTTTTTACAAAGACTTATGATCAATTCAGGCCAATTTCATTAAAGGGTTATCTAACATTTCAGGGCACCTTTCATATAGTATTGAGACGAGCCGGTCTGAGAAGCTCAGTCCTCACCTCGTTCTACAGGTGTGCAGTGGAGAGCGTCCTGTGCTCCAGCATCAACGTGTGGCATGGAGGCTGCACAGTTGCAGAGAGGAAAGCTCTACAGAGAGTGGTGAAGGCTGCACAGAAGTCTGTGGGAGTCAGTCTCCCCACCATCACAGACATTTACACCTCCAGATGCAGAAAAAGAGCCACCTGCATCATGAAAGACCTCACTCACCCAGCACACTCACTCTTTGCACCACTCCCCTCGGGACGGAGGTTGAGGAGCATCAAATGTAGAACCACTAGACTGAGGAACAGCTTCTACCCTGAGGCTGTCAGACTCATGAATAAATAAATAATAAGAATAAACACTGCAAAATGTCACATCATGCTGATGCTGATCTGTTTCTTGTTGCTGCGTTCATCTGTGACCATCTGCTCATGTTCGTGCTGCTGTTTATAATGATGTTTTTCTACTACATTAGGGCTTAGTGTATTACTAGCTGATGTCTCTCTTAGTTAATCCTAGATGTTATTATTGTTTTTCTCTTGCATTTGTTGTTGGATGTAACTGGGACCCTGTGTACATAATCTCGTTTTCAACACATGTACTACATGCGGTGCAAATGACAATAAATTCTCTCTGACTCTGACTCTGACTCTGATATAGAGCAGGTCTTCATCCAGACTCATATAATATTATTTAAATTATTTAACAGTATGTTATGTCACAATGCTACACACCACAAAATTCATTGACTTGATAATTAACTTGAACGGTGTTTTGCAGCAAAATTCAACATCATGTCTTACCTGTTTGATCTCTCATTAACAAACTGCAGCTGTTTGAGTGAAAAATGTGTCAATGTTTGCACATTTAGCTGTCTGTTTCCAGAGCCTCTCTCTTTTTAATCTTTCTCTTCACTCTTCCTCTCTTCCATCTTTCCACTGACCGCACGTAGTGTCACCTCCGTAACAAAAACGAAAGTGAAAGTGGAGGGGGGGCGGACGACCTGGGTTGAGGAAATGCACCCAGCAGCTGCTGCGGTGATTAAACTGAGGACATGTGAATAAATTAAGGGTGGGGCGGCCCAGGAGCAGCGCGGTAGTGTTCTGTGTTATGTTGTTAAAAACAAAAGTTGTAAAAGATTTAAATAAATAAAAAAACGAGGAGCGGGGTCTCCTCTTATGCCGCCCCCTGCTGGATGGCGCCCTGTGCGGCCGCTCAGTTCGCACATGCCACGGACCGCGTCTGAGGCTCAGGACAAGCGGCCATTTGTTTCCACCAGCCGTATTTGAAAGGACAGGAAGGAGAAAACAAACACACGACAGGCACAGGATGGAGGTCATCAAATTTTCTCTACGTGGAAAGATGAGACAGAAAAAAACGTTTAAAAAATAATACAAATACAAACTACCGGTACCTATACTACTATACAAACACTGTGGCAGTATGATGGCGCAACTGGTAGAGCTGCTGCCTCTCAGCGAGCAGGCCCCTGATTCAAATCCTGGTCTGGGGGCCTTTCTGGGTGGAGTTTGCATGTTCTCTCCATGCATGCGTGGGTTTTCTCCGGGTACTCCGGTTTCCTCCCACAGACCAAAAACATGCATGTTAGACTGATTGGTAACTCTAAATTGTCTCTAGGTGTGAGTGAGAGAATTAATGATTGTTTGTCTCGTTTGTCTCTGTGTCCCTGTGATGGACTTGCGACCCCTCCAGGGTGTACCCCGCCTCTTGCAAAGTGATTGCTGGACATGGGCACCGGTGACCCCCGTGACCCAAAATGGAAGAAGCGGGTAAAAGATAATGAATGGATACAAACTATTTTTATAAGTACTGTATTTATACAGTAAATTTGGTGAAATGAGGTCAATTTGTTCTACAGTAGTCTAAGGTTATAGCAGCATAGGATAAAGAATAGGTCAGAAAATCAAACCGACTAGAATTTATCAAAAAGGAAAGTTAATCCCAGTCTTAAAACCGGACAACGTGTCAATCATATGGACAGAAAATGGAAGTTGCTTCCACAAGAGAGGAACCTAATAAATGAAAGCTCTGCCTCCCATTCTGTTTTTGGAAACTAGGACCGCAAATACACCTGCAGTCTGAGAACAAAGTGATCTGTTGGGAAAATATGGAACAATAAGGTATGTATATAAGATGGAGCTACGTTGTTGTGAGCTTTGTAGGTTAGAAGTAGGATTTTGAATTCAATTCTGGACTTTACGGAGCCGATGGAGAGAAGCTACTGGAGGGAGATTATCTCTTACCTTCTCCCGTTAAGACTATGGCAAAAGCAGTTTGGATCAACTGAAGACTTTTTAAAGAGGTTTTTGGACACCCAGATAATAAACCATTGCAATAGTCGAGCCTAGACTTGACAAATGCATGAACCAGTTTTTCTGCATAATTTTTAGATAAGATGTTTCTAATTTTAGCAATAATACACAGGTGGAAGAAGGCAGTTCTAGTAACTTTTTAATGGAGGGGATAAAAGACATACATGTCCTGATCAAAAATAACACCAAGATTTTTAACATTAGAACTTAATTAATTGGCCAGATTAATGAGTGGAGTCCTTGGAGGGGGTATTGGAGAGTGCGCCTCCTGGGGACTCCCTTGTTCTACTGGGGGACTTCAACGCTCACGTGGGCAATGACAGTGAGACCTGGAGGGGTGTGGTTGGGAGGAACGGCCCCCCTGATCTGAACCAGAGTGGTGTTCTGTTATTGGACTTCTGTGCTCGTCATGGATTGTCCATAACGAACACCATGTTTAAGCATAAGGGTGTCCATATGTGCTCTTGGCACCAGGACACCCTAGGTCGCAGTTCGATGATCGACTTTGTTGTCGTCTCATCTGATCTGCGGCCGCATGTCTTGGACACTCGGGTGAGGAGAGGGGCGGAGCTGTCTACTGACCACTACCTGGTGGTGAGTTGGCTCCGATGGTGGGGGAGGATGCCGGTCAGACCTGGCAGACCCAAACGTATCGTGAGGGTCTGCTGGGAACGTCTGGCAGAGTCTCCCGTAAGACGGAGCTTTAACTCCCACCTCCGGGAGAGCTTTGAACACGTTCCGAGGGAGGCGGGGGACATGGAGTCCGAGTGGGCCGTGTTCCGCGCCTCTATTGTCGAGGCAGCTTATCGGAGCTGTGGCCGCAAGGTTGTTGGTGCCTGTCGAGGTGGCAACCCTCGAACCCGGTGGTGGACACCGGCAGTGAGGGATGCTGTCAGGCTGAAGAAGGAGTCCTATTGGGCCTTTTTGGCTTGTGGGACCCCGGAAGCAGCTGATAGGTACCGGCAGTCCAAGCGGCATGCGGCTCGGGTGGTTGCTGAGGCAAAAACTCGGGCGTGGGAGGAGTTCGGAGAGGCCATGGAGAATGACTTCCGTACGGCTTCGAGGCGATTCTGGTCCACCATCCGGCGTCTCAGGGGGGGAAAGAGGTACGAGACCAACACCATTTATGGTGGAGGTGGCGTGCTGCTGACCTCAACTCGGGATGTTGTGAGTCGGTGGGCGGAATACTTCGAAGACCTCCTCAATCCTACTGGCACGTCTTCCACTGAGGAAGCAGAGCCTGGGGACTTTGGGTCGGGTTCTCTGATCTCTGGTGCTGAGGTCGCCGAGGTGGTTAAAAAGCTCCGCGGTGGCAAGGCTCCGGGGGTGGATGAGATTCGCCCGGAGTTCCTTAGGGCTCTGGATGTTGTAGGGTTGTGTTGGCTTACGCGACTCTGCAATATCGCGTGGACATCGGGGGCAGTTCCCTTGGATTGGCAGACTGGGGTGGTGGTTCCCCTATTTAAAAAGGGGGACCGTAGGGTGTGTTCCAACTATAGGGGGATCACACTCTTAAGCCTCCCTGGTAAGGTCTATTCAGGGGTTCTGGAGAGGAGGGTCCGTCGGATAGTCGAACCTCGGATTCAGGAGGAGCAGTGTGGTTTTCGTCCTGGTCGTGGAACACTGGACCAGCTCTACACCCTCAGCAGGGTCCTGGAGGGTGCGTGGGAGTTTGCCCAACCAGTTTACATGTGTTTTGTGGACTTGGAGAAGGCATTCGACCGCGTCCCTCGGGGGGTTCTGTGGGGGGTACTCCGGGAGTATGGGGTACCAGGCCCTTTGATAAGGGCTGTTAGGTCCCTGTACGACCGGTGTCAGAGCTTGGTCCGCATTGCCGGCAGTAAGTCAGGCTCGTTTCCGGTGAGAGTTGGACTCCGCCAAGGTTGCCCTTTGTCACCGATTCTGTTCATAACTTTTATGGACAGAATTTCTAGGCGCAGCCAAGGTGTTGAGAGGATCCGTTTTGGTGACCTTAGAATCGCTTCTCTGTTTTTTGCAGATGATGTGGTCCTATTGGCTTCATCAGCTCGTGATCTACAGCTTTCGCTGGAGCGGTTTGCAGCTGAATGCGATGCGGCCGGGATGAGGATCAGTTCCTCCAAATCCGAGGCCATGGTCTTGAGCCGGAAAAGGGTAGCATGCCCTCTCCGGGTCGGGGAGGAGGTCCTGCCCCAAGTGGAGGAGTTTAAGTATCTCGGGATCTTGTTCACGAATGAGGGAAAACTGGGGCGTGAGATCGATAGGCGGATAGGTGCAGCGTCCGCAGTGAAGCGGGCGCTGTACCGGTCTGTCGTGGTGAAGAGAGAGCTGAGTCAAAAGGCAAAGCTCTCAATTTACCGATCGATCTACGTTCCCACCCTCATCTATGGTCATGAGCTTTGGGTTATGACCGAAAGAACAAGATCTCGGATACAAGCGGCTGAAATGAGTTTTCTCCGCAGGGTGGCTGGACTCTCCCTTAGAGATAGGGTGAGAAGCTCAGTCATCCGGGAGGGACTCGGAGTAGAGCCGCTGCTTCTCCACATCGAGAGGAGCCAGTTGAGGTGGCTCGGGCATCTGGTTAGGATGCCTCCTGGACGCCTCCCTGGTGAGGTGTTCCGGGCACGTCCCACCGGGAGGAGACCCAGAGGAAGACCCAGGACGCGCTGGAGGGACTATGTTTCTCGGCTGGCCTGGGAACGCCTTGGGATTCCCCCGGAGGAGCTGCTCCAAGTGGCTGGGGAGAGGGAAGTCTGGGCCTCCCTACTTAGGCTGCTACCCCCGCGACCCGACCCCGGATAAGCGGAAGAAGATGGATGGATGGATGGATTAATGCCATCCGAGGAGGGCGAAAGACTGCAGAATTTGTTGTCTCTGTAGTGCAGAGTTCTCTTCCCAGACAGCAAAATACGATTGAATCAGCGTTGAAATATGGTTAGGCAGAAATATTGAATCAATATTGAAGCCTGACATTAAAATTATAAAGGAAGTGGTTGGTGACTTACACGTTGAATCAACGTTAGGTTTTCAACCATAACTGATACTATATCAATGTTGATTCAACCATCATCTAAATGATAATCTACATTTACATTTGTGTTGATTTTATATTGAAACAATGTTAGGGACTCAATATTGAGTCGTGTACATTTAACATTAAAATATTCAACTTTTTAAAGCATTTACTATGTGAAGCCCATTAGAAAAGTTTAGTTTTCATTTCTGCTGATTGGTCTTCATCATAACATACCATTACAAGTTTCTTCATTTAGTGCTAGTGGTAAACACAATATTGTTGGCAGACGATGTGTATTATGTTGTTCAAAATTATCTAACATTACCATATTTCCAAAAATGTGTGAACACAAACTTAAAAATGACAACATGGCAATAATAATAAATTTTATTTATGAAAACCGTCATGGGTCAAGACAGCCAGCAACTTGTCCCTGAGCAACAGGTGTGGGTGATATGGTAACAAATATCGTTTGTGATTACAGGTTGGCACCATATGCCTTCTCAAATCAAAAAGGCGTTCAATACAAGATCAGCTGGACTTTATTTGTTGCAAAAGACGTTTCGACAAGCTCACATTTTTGTTTCAGTGAATTGAAAAAGCCCCCTGGATAGGGGTCAAAACGTCTTTTGCAACAAATAAAGTCCAGTTGATCTTGTATTGAACGCCTTTTTGATTTTATCATGTCCTGGACGACTGAGAATCTTCACCAGCCTTCTCAAATATTAAAATAAACTGATAAGCTGGTGAAAATGCTCAGTCATCCAGGACATGGTAAATTCAAAAAAGTTCAAGACAAAAACTGGACTTTATTTGTAACAGAAGACGTTTAGCTTCTCATCTGAGAAGTTTTCTCAGTTCAAAGAACAGGGAGTGTGGGGTTCAGGTTATAAAGCTGAGGTAAGCTTTATTATCACACCTTACAGTAGGGGTTTGTTAAGGTCTTTGTTAATCTAAGGCCCTGTACACACGTAGCCGGATATCAGTAAAACCGAACAGTTTATCATGCGGTTTGGCCTTTCATCCACACGTGAACTCCGGTTGATGTAACTATAAACGAATAATAATAAAATTCAGACCAAAGTGGAGATTTGAGAATTCTCCGCTTTCGAGTCTGCGTGTGGACTTTCAGAACCGGAGGTTTCTGCTCCAGCTGGAGCGGCGCTGACATCACATAATGCTCGGCGGAAAAAAAAGCACTAAAATGTCAACATACCTGCTCTGACATGATTCCCAGTCGACATTTTCCTGCATTTTATTAACTTTGTACTCCAACACGGTATTTAAAAGTAGTTCAACCTCGCGGTCTGTCCACACAAACGAAAGAAAAATAACAGGAAGTTGTGGCTGTGTTGAAGGGTTGTGACAGCACTACACTGCCACCTATGGGTTCGGCTTATTCTTTACAACGCTCTGTGGTGAAAATAAACGGGGACATGTAGACGAATATTTAAAATATCCAAACATGTATGTACGGAGATTTTTTTTGCGCAGATATTCGTTTTTCAAACACCAGGCTACGTGTGTACAGGGCCTAATTCACAGATAAGATGGGCCACATTCCTGCTAGGTGTGAAACTGGCTGTGTACCAGTCCTAAAGTTGCATTAAAGCTGCTGTATGTAGTTTCTGGAAAACGTTGGACAGAAAAAAATTTGAACAGAGACACCTTTCTGGTCCCTCCCCCTTGCTCTCGGCTGACCTGCAACTCAGCCTCCTTAGCTCCTCCTCCACAGCATGGCCTGTCTCGTGAACGTGCATGCTGGTAAACAGAGTTGCATTGGCGCAGTCACCGGTAAGAATGAACTATTTGCTTCTCAAATCTTTGCGTATTTGTAATAAAGTAGCGTAAATTATGTATAACCCTTTCAATAAGTTATGTGTAGCAAGCTAACGGTAGCTACAGCTTTTACTTTAAGCCACAGAATTATTTTTTAGCTCTTACTTTACTGCAGTGTGTGACATTTTATCTGCATGTTATACGGCTAGAGTTTTGAAACATTGTCACTGGGCTCCGACGAGGAATTTACACCCAGAGGGACTTCTACGGTCCGAAGAAGAGGAAGCCGCTTGCGTGGAACAGGCAGGTCGCGTGGGAGACTAAGCAGAGGTCGCCATGTGGGCTCAACTTCAGACGACCTCAGCAGAGAAGACATGGCTCGTGTTGACAATTTAAGATTGGAGAGGATTGCTTATTAACGTGTAAGCTAGCTGTTATATAAATATGTTTAGCATCTATAAAGGTACATATTTATATATAAAGAATATATATATGGATGTACTATATATA
>JBBPBX010038631.1:3711-18824 GCA_038048925.1 Garcialebias charrua
TTTTTTTAATGTAATTTAAAAAAAATAATGTTGTTCATTTACACCTCAGGGCCACCGTATATATTGAAACTGACGTTGCTTTTTGATACTGTTTATATTGTACGTACTGAAAAAGTGAAATGTATTAATTAAAAGTTGGTTTGACTGATTTTATTGAAATATATTTTAGTTACAGACCTATATAGTGGTGCAATGTTATCCTGGTTTTATTCATTCATTCATTCATTCATTTCCTTTACACAACTGCTGCTGTAGATGTCAAGCCATCTGCATTTATACTAACATTTGTGGATACGTCTTTATCAAAACAAAGGAAGGGTCTCAGCCTAAAATGATAAAAGAGCTGACGGATCTGGATGAATTCAGGAGATGAAAAATTACAAATGGATAAAATATGCAGTGAAATGAACAAATACATTAGAACATGACAACATACGAAGACTCAGAACCTAAAATATATAATGTTGAAAATGTGATTGATGCAATTTTTTTCCCTGTAATAAAAGATAGCGAATATTATAATGAAGAGCAGTTTAATGACATCAATATATCAAAAGGAGTTCTCTCTATTATTCACTTTAATAGCAGAAGTATAAATGCAAACATATCCAAAATAACAGATTACTTAAAACAGTTAAATAGAACTTTTACAATAATAGCGCTGTCAGAGACATGGCTCAATGATGATAACACAAGTAATATTCACATCGAGGGGTATGAATTATATCATATGAACAGAAATAATAAAAGAGGTGGTGGAGTCGCTCTGTTTGTCAATAATGAAATAAAATGTAAATTAAATAATGAAATGTCAATAACAGTTGATAATATTATGGAAATGATAACAATAGAAATAATAAACAAAAACGATAAAAACATAATAATAAGTTGTGTATATAGATCACCAGGAGCAAATATAGAAATATTCACGGATAAAATCTTGGAGCTAATGGAGAAGAGTTTTAATAAAAATGTTTTTTTGTGTGGAGACTTTAACATTGATATGGGAAATAAAACAGATTCAAATAACATAAGCACATTTATAAACTCAATGTACAGTTTAAATATGTATCCAGTGATATCAAAGCCAACAAGAATTACAACTCATAGTGCCACAATAATTGATAATATTTTCACAAATATAACAAATGGGGACGTGATAAGTGGTATCTTAACGACCGATCTAAGTGATCATTTACCAGTTTTCACAATCTATAAAAATGATCAAAGCATCACAAAAGCAGTCACAATGAAGAAAAAGATCATAAACACGTCAAAAAAAGTTTTGGAAAAACTGAAAGAGGATCTAGATAAACAAGACTGGAATAATGTGTATGTTGATGATGCGAACAGAGCATATGATGAGTTTATGAATATCCTGGAAGCTCTGTACGAAAAGAATTGTGTGCAAACAAATTACACAAAGAGAAATACGATTGATCAACCATGGATGACAAAAGGGTTGAGAAATGCTTGTAAAAAAAGAATTATTTGTATTCATGTTTCTTGAAATTGCGAAGTCAGAGCGCTGAAGAAAAATATAAAAAGTATAAAAATAAATTAGTAGGGATTATAAGGAAACATAAGAAAGAATATTATAGTAAATTATTAGATAAAAGTAATGGTGATATGAAAGCAACATGGCGAGTAATGAATAGTGTCCTGAAGAATCATAAAGCAAAAACTGGTATTTCAAAATATTTTGTAAAAGACAACGATGAAATTCATGATGAAAATGAAATTGTAAATGGATTTAATCAATATTTTGTGAATGTTGGATCAAGCCTTGCAGCTAAGATACCAAAAGTAGATAAAAATGTGACCCACTCAATTACAGGTTGTGCAAATAGTATTTTTCTAAATGGAACTAACAAAGAGGAAATAATGAATGTAGTAAAACATCTTACAGACAAGAGATCGAAAGACTGGGTGGACATGGATATGATGTTTGTGAAGGACATAATGAGCCATGTTATTGAGCCGTTCACATACATATGTAACTTATCATTTTCAACAGGAATATTTCCAGATAATATGAAAGTAGCTAAGGTCGTTCCTCTTTTTAAAAATGGTGATAAATGTGTATTCAACAATTATAGACCTATATCCTTGTTACCACAGTTTTCAAAAATTCTTGAAAAACTATTTGTAAACAGACTAGATCAATTTATAGATAAACAAAATATTCTAAGCAACAGTCAGTATGGGTTTAGAGCAAAAAACTCTACATCAATGGCTCTCATGGAATTAATGGAACAAATAACTACTGCTGTCGATCAAAAACAATATTGTATCAGTATTTTTGTTGATTTAAAAAAAGCATTCGATACTATTGATCACACCATTCTCCTAGAAAAGCTGAACAAATATGGTATTAGAGGACCAGCATTACAGTGGGTATCTAGCTACTTAAAAGATAGGAAACAATTTGTACAAATAAATGATGTAAGATCTGACCTCTGTAATATCACATGTGGAGTTCCCCAAGGCTCTGTACTTGGACCAAAGCTTTTTATTTTATATGTGAATGACTTGGTAAATGTGTCAGGACTCCTTAAATGTGTACTTTTTGCTGATGATACCACTTTTTTCTGTTTAGGTGAAGATATAGAACAAATGTTGGAATTGATAAAGACAGAATTTGTCAAGATACAAACTTGGTTTAAAATAAATAAATTATCATTAAATCTAGAGAAAACTAATTACATGATATTCGGTAATAAAAAGAAAACTGTTGATGTCCCACTCAAAATTGAGGATGTTGAGATTTGTAGAATGAGTGAGGTGAAGTTTTTGGGTGTTATCATTGATGACAAACTGACATGGAAACAACACATAAATTCTGTAAGAATAAAAATAGCTAAATCGATTGCAGTACTGTACAAAGTCAGAGACCTATTAAATGATAAAGCTCTATATTTGTTGTATAACACAATCATTGTTCCACACTTAATCTATTGCATTGATGTTTGGGGGAATGCGTGTAAAACAATCACAAAACCTATTTTTGTATTACAGAAAAGAGCTGTAAGAATTATCACTAGAAAGCATTATCGTCATCCATCAAGTACATTATTCTATCACCTAAAGTTATTGAAGTTCCATGATTTGGTAGACTATAATATCTTATCAGTTATGTATAGAGCTCAAAATAATGCATTACCTTTAAATATCCAAATGCACTTTGTTAAAAGACAAAGTTGTTATAATCTTAAGGGGACAGAGTTGTTTGTAAAACCACAATTCAGAACCAGTTTGAAGGGACGTTCTACCTCAATCCAGGGAATTAGATTATGGAATGGCTTGGAGAATGTAGTTAAAAATGCCAAGTCAATGTTTACATTTAAAAAAATGATCAAAACAAATGTGTTAAAAAAAATATATGAAATAGCGTAATGTGTATTGTATCAATTAGAAAATTAGAAAGAGTTAGTCATTTTGTACTGTTGGTTGAAGATTATTATTGTTAAATCTGATTGTTGAAAAAGTTGGTTGAAGATTATTATTGTTTACATGGCTGATTATTGTTGTTTAATCTGATTGTTGTAAGTAAGGGGCAGATATAATAAGATTTATTCTTCTTTCTGCTACCTTTCATTTTTTTACATTTTGTACACTATCATTTAATGAGATTGTCTTGTATTGTTTCTTCTGTAAAAAAATGAACAAATTTAATAAACATAAACATAAACATAAACATTTTGACTGATCATAAATAGTTAAGGATACTTTGACAACATGGGATGAGCGTTGTTCATTGTGTAGTTTAGATCCAAAACATTAACTGTTGCTTTAATTAACAATACAATTACTTTTTGTATTTTACATAAATTGTTTATCGCATACAAAAAAAAAGATGATACAAAGTTTCAAAAAGCTGAAAAAGTGTCTAAAACAAATAATTTGTCACATTTTCCTTGTAAAATGGGCAGCACGGTGGCACAACTGGTAGAGCTGCTGCCTCTCAGCGAGAAGGTTGCCGGTTCAAATCCCGGTCCGGGGCCTTTCTGGGTGGAGTTTGCATGTTCTCCCCGTGCATGCGTGGGTTTCCTCCGGGTACTCCGGTTTCCTCCCACAGACCAAAAAACATGCTTGTTAGGCTGATTGGTGACTCTAAATTGACCCTAGGTGTGAGAGTGGATGGTTGTTTGGTGTGAGTGAGACAGGTCCCTCTTGTAAATGAGTCCCCGTGACTCAACGAGGCTAGCCTGTATAAATAAAGGTTGAATGAATGAAAAAAATAAATAAAAATCATTAATGGTGTCATGCCTTGCCACATACTACATCAATTTGCACACAACAACAGAGAGCATTTGAATTCACATAATTAATTGTTGTTTGTCTGATACAAACAATAAGAATAAACCTATTAGGAAACAACAAGCATGCGAGGTCGAATCCTGGAAGCATGATTTGCATCTACTTTAAGCATGGTAGCTACAAGGCGTCCATGTAAGTGTGTTCTTATAAAAAGCACTCCAGGCATGCAACTACTGTAACTTCAACGAGGACCCAGTACAGTAATACACATTTATTGAGAACTTAAAATATAATAATTTCAAATTTGTAATCTAGCAGACCTTGTTATTTAATTGAAAGAATTTCATGGTGTGACAAAGATGAAATTATGTCATTAGATGTGATCCCTTAAAATATATATATTTAGTAGTAAATTCTTGGTAGTAAACATGACCACTTTTCCTGAGCAATGTTTCCCACTAAGGTTAAAAAAGAGCTACTATATACGATGTATGTTGTTATTATTTTTATCATTATCCAGCAAAAGTACCACAGTAAAGATCCTCTGAAAGCAGGACAGCTACCTGATTAATCTGCAAAAACAATGCAACACACCGTATTTGAGCTGCACTGAAGCCCAACCAATTGTCATCTCTTTGCTCCCCTCATTATGAAGTGCTTTTCTCGTTGCTCTAAATATATAATACAAAGGAAGGAAGAGAGAGTTTGGAGTATTTTCTGTATGTTTGTGAATTTCTGTTATGATTTTTGTCCTTGTGTCTGATTCATGTATTCATGTGCTTCATTAATCTGTTCTCTGATTGTTTCAGTTTGTCTAGTTCAAGGTTTTCCTGCTCACCTGGTCTCATTTACTAATCAGCACACCTGCTTTTGGTCAATCATTATCCCTCCTCAGTATATATAGTTTGTTTTCAGTACACCTTGACAGATTCTTCTTGTTCTTGTACTTGAATAGTTGCAGTATAGTGCTGGGCCAGCAGATTTAGGTTTGGGTCATGTGTACACTTCATTTGCAGCCCAGAGACCAATTGTACAAAAGTAGGATATATACATCCAGGATACAGGCAGGAAGCTGTGCGTAAACAATCCATGAACTCATAAGAAAGCATGTTGCACAAACATCAAGCCATGCTTAAACCAGGCTGTTAATTCAAGACAGGTTTGTCATCTCAAATAAATGCTGGTTCACGGTTTCCCTGCAGCTGACAATGTGCAGTACAGACAGCATGTGTAAATGATTTGGAAAGTGTTTGCTCAAGCACTGTACCCTAACGTCTGGCCTGATTTTAACAATACACACCCATTTATCATTATTTCTGCCAAAGACAGGCAGGCTATTCAATCAACATGTCCCATCAATAAACATCAGGGCAATATGCAATCTTCATAAATGTTTATTGCACAAATGATTACAAGAAAATTTACGACTTCTATTATTAGATTTAATTTCAAATAGTAAATGTCTAAATTATGAGTTATTTAAACCTGTGTGATATTTCAATGCAAAGTAAAAACAATGAGGCAAATACGTAAAGTACATAAGAACATTGAATGATTGTATGAAACCCTGATTTCTAATTGGTGTGACCGCTGATTGCTCAGAAACAATAACTAAGATTCACTTGTAGCCTCGTCAGGACCAGGCTATTCGCCATGGAAAAATGTGCCGCCTCTTTTTTGTGTGCAACCGAATCAAGGATTAATTCATCCAGGATGATGTGAAAATCTTGGCTTACTCCTTGATCCAAGTTTTGAACAATGGGCCCAGCTAGCTGGGTAGATAGAGTTTGCACACTATTTCAAATGGTGGATGTCAGTTTTTATTAATATTCTATGCCATCCACATTATTTCACTGCCTACATCTAACCCATTTATACTCTTTTGGCTGCTTTACCCACATTTCTGGTTTAATTTACTGGAACATGCATATTTTTTTCTCTATTATTTAATGTGTTTTTAGACCATAGGCAAATTCCCATACAGATGTCAAGTTACGACTGTAGAGCTCTTGAGACAGGTTGTAGATGAAACGGGTCTGATAAAAAATGTAATGAATACAGTTTTAAAATGCTATGTGTTGTCGTCAGTGTGTATTCCCATACAATGATGAAATTCATTCTCAGCATTTAACCCATCACACATGAGACACCCAAGTGGAGCAGGGAGCAGCTATGCAAGTACCTGGGGAGCAGTTAGGGATTAGGTGTCCTGCTCAAGGACACCACGACATGTTGGCATGGTGGGGAGTTGAAACTGACTATCCCAAGTTGGCTGCTCTCTACACCGCAGCTGCCCCAAAGTCAGTGAATCAACCTTGTTTAGTTTTTATATCCTAAGGTCAAAACTGGTCTTAACTGCTAGTTTCATGTGATAGAACTAGTCTCCAATAGTCACAGCCTAATTCAATATTACATGAAAACGTGTATTTGTATTGTCATTGTTTTGATCCATTCAAAGCCTAAATTTGTGTTTGAGTGTTAAGGGAGAGAATGATATGATGTTCTCAAATCATGGATTACAATAAAATACAGTGAATCTTAAGCAGCTTATATTTGATCTGGTTAGCCACCAGCAAAAGCATAAAAAAATCACACAAAGTATCAATGACCAATTAAATAAACACTAAAGCCATTCAGCTCATATGATCCAGTGATGTCTTATCACACAAAATCTGTCTGTACTGATTTTACCCCCTTTTTTTGGTCACAAATGCATAACTAGGAGTCTGTATGAATGAATCACCTTGTGTTTAGGATATCATATTTTTCCACAGCTGAGTGTTTTTGTTTATTTTATTGTTTTTTACAAATTTTGCTTTGTTTCAACAATTGAACATTCCATCGAATTACACAAACCAGGCTTGCAACTGATGAAACCACATATATAAGTTGTCACTTTAAGGTTTGCACATTTCATCAAATAGCGACAATGCTCCAACTCTTTCAAGCACTTGTCATAAGTTGAAGTGAGGCGGGTGAACCACAGCAGAAAATTATTAGGGTTCTTTGTGTTACTTCCTCTTGAAAAAATACTGATTTTACAAGTATGTTTTAAATGTGTCCTTTTTGCCTGATTGTAAAAATACATGAGGTTTTGTTCAAACCAAAGGTGACATGTGAATTTAAATGAACGTACTGACCAGGCTTTAGGTTTCTATACCTAACACATGAACATCAGTATTCACTAATATAGACAAGCTACATGGTCAATTACAATGTACCGGTAGTATGATATTGAATAAATCCTTAATTCTATTCAAATATATTATCCAGCAGTGTTTGTAAATACAACAATGGAATATAAATCCAACAATGGAATATAAAAACAACAATGGAATATAAAACCAACATTGGAATATAAAACCATTGCAAAACAAGTAATTATCTCTTAACTACACCCCCCACCCACCCCAAGTCCTACCTGGTTGAGGAGAAAAAGAACTGCACTGTAGCTCAGTGGTTCAATGTCCTTTTTCAGATGAAAGTAAATTTTCATTTCATTTGGAAATCAAGGTTCCAGAGTCTGGAGGAAGAGTGGAGAGACCCAGAATCCACATTGCTTGAAGTCCAGAGTGAAGTTTCCTCAGTCAGTGATGGTTTGGGGCCATGTCCTTTGCTGTTGTTGGTCCACTGTGTTTTCTGAAGTCCAGTCGAGGCAGCATCTACCAGGACATGTTAGAGCTCTTCATGCTTCCTTCTGCTGATGAGTGTTTGGAGATGCTGATTTCATTTTCCAGCAAGATTTGGCTCCTGCCTACACTGCCAAGGGTACCAAAAGCTGGCTGTGGTATTATTTTAATTCTCTAAAACACTTTTTTTGTCATTATTTGTAGTAATGAACTATTATTTTACTCTGTGGAATGAATATGTAATAAACGAGTTTTTCAATTTCTGAAATTGACAAAAAATTGAACTTTTTCACAATATTCTAGTTTTGGAGATGCTGTTTTAGTCAGCTCGGGGGTCCTAACTTATTTTTCAAGTATAAAATGCAACACCGCCACCTTAGCACTATAAACCAATAAAATAATTTTAACTGATACTACAAGATATTTAGGTTTCTTTTACAGACGAAGCATGGAATGGTGTTCCAAAAGTACACAATTAAATTTGAAGCACTCCTTAATCAAAAATCAGTTAAATAATGGAGGCAATGTGTATCGTTTATACAACAAAAAAAAAAAGAAAAAAGGCTGAGGCTTTCCAGTGGGAACCGATCAAACAGCAAGGGATAGATCCAAGTATCTGGAAAAAACAAATCCAAACATCCATGACACCACACCTGAAAAGTTGAAGGGGACTGCTGCACAAAAGCACAAACCCCCCAATTACCACCTAAATCACTCAAAGTAAACAAAAGAAGACAAATTCAAGTCAGAATTAATTGGGCAGTGTACATTTAGGACAGTTTAGTCAGCCTGAACTTGACTTTTATGAAATAAACATAAATTCTATATCAAAACCCTTACTAAATCAGTTTAACAAAATAATTGCTACTGGCCTCAATTATTATCTCATGTGCACAAACATTATTTACTAGTCCCAGCTTTGAGTCATTTCATACTGTCAGTATTGCTAAACACCACCATGTGATTGTAGATTACGAGAACCACTGTAACAAACCAAGGCAGATAAGTTGGGTTTGCCTTTTCATTTGAGAGTCATTTACAGTTAGAAGGATGTCTTTTTTTAACGTCCTCTAAAGATACATTTGCTACAAAAGTTTTAGGATTAGCCAGTCAAAACTTCTAACGTTGTACATGAAAATGGATGAAATGTGTTTTAGATTCTCATAAAGGTGATATAACACATTTTTGTTTGTATATATTTAATAAAATGCTTGAATGGTGAAACTATATCGCTTTTATGATGCAATAAACAAAATGACAGAAAATGAACAAATTAAAACCTGTGCAAAAGCTAGTTTGTTGTTTTTGTTTAGAACAATTAAATTAATTTCTATTGCATTGTGGGCTTCTCAAAGCAGAAGCTCACCTTCTAAGTCGAACAAGGCATGTAATCAGCCATTGACTCGTTGCACTTGTCAGCTCCCAAAATATTTGATTGGATTTGGCCACTGTGAGGTCTCTGCTTTCAGCCTTCCCAGCTTGCTCCGCAGAGACCGGATGTTCAATAAAGTTCCACTTTCAGCCTCCCCCCCCCATCTCTTATCTGGGAAGCCAAACTAGATAAGTGGCTCATCCAACAGTGGAGATAGAGAACGCACACTCTTAGTTCATTTGTCATGCAGCGTCTTCCCAGGAGTTGATAGAGCAGCAATTAGACTCATGAGTAGGAGGTTAAATAATTGTTATCAATGGCTAATGTAATCCTAAGGGTTTTCTATCCAAGTGTCATTTGGTGACTATCTTTTTCAGCCACATCATTGCTTTTGGCTTTTTTTACAAAGTTGCATCAATTTAGTGGGACTATCTGTATTATAAGCATTTTTTAACTGAATATAACCTACATTGAAATTGTAAGAAATACTTTAATATTTTAGACAATACAACTGGATTATTAAAATAACACATTAAAGACGATCCTGTAATGGGAAAAAATGACAATGGTGACAACTACACAAGATAAAAAGGAAGTATAGAGACTCGGTAGGTGTTTAGGCACAAGGACTGTAGATGTACATTTGAAATGGGTCCCTGAGTGTGGCAAAATGTATCTTTTCTGATCAGTTCACAAATAACATCAAACAGTATAGACATTGTTAAACACTCTTTGATCTTCGTGTCTCATTTCTGTTCCAAAAGCTGCTGAGAAATATCACTCAAAGAGGTAAACAGCTAAACCAGCACACAGCACAGCTTTATTCTCAGAAGAGCATATTTAATGAATGTCAGTTGCTCTTGGTTTAATTACATATTCATACAGCAATGCCATTCTTAGAATATCACACCAAGATCGCTTGATATGTTTGTGAAATTCTGACAAGGTGCATTTGGTCCTTGATTGATGTTGCTGTAAAAACGGTGATGGAGGAAAAATATTGTTTTTGCATGTGCTTTTGGTCTGTCCTGTTAATATAGCTCATGAATCCCTATGCAGATAATGAAACCTTCACAAAGTAATCATTGGGTTGATATCTACTACTGGCCACCACAGCCAATAAACTTAAACACAAAAATGGTTCTAACTCAGCTAATTATGCAGACATTGACATGTATTGACGTAGACGTCTTAAGTGCTAGCAAACCATGCAAAATTGCGCAAGTAATCATAATATTACAGGAGATTGTTAAGGTTATTTTCAGAAATGACCAAAATAGTTATAGCTCTATCATTTCTCAAAATAAAACAGTATTAATCAAAAACTCTGACATGACAGGTGTGGGTGACGCATTATTTCAAGGAGTGTTTAGTATTTAATTTCTGCTGTTTTCAGTGTGTGTCAAAGTCAGACTGGAGATGCATGTCTGAAACACAATTGTACAAATTGCACTATGAAGCTTGATACAGAATAAATCAGAATCAGCTTTATTGTCATTGCACCGAAGTACAAAAAAATTACATCTCAGTACAGGCCGTCCGAGAGAAACACAACCGATGTGGGGAGACGGAGTTGACTAAGGCCGCTGGCCTTGAGAGGTACAGCCCTTTTTTCCAGATAAGGAAAAAGAAACACGAAGGAGAGTGTAGGTGTAAAAAATAAATAAATAAAATCTCACACTGTGTCCTGTCTGGAACACAATGAAAGTTGCAAAAATGACCTCCAGTACATGAAACAGCAACATACTGATGACACATTTATGCATGAGGAGGCTGACAAAGCCAGTGAGTTATCCGTGGCCACTGTCAGAAAGTTCCATAGTCCTGACAAAGATGGCACAGTGTCTATCAGCTTGCTCAATGCTGACACAGATTCACAGATGTCTTCGGGAGGGGAGCAGAGCTTCTCATTCACATAAACAACCAGGAGAAGTTTGAGAGAGCTGGCCAATTCGAGGCCCATTGGGGAAGCCAAATTCAGAAACGTTATTTTTAGTCAGGCAGCCTCTGCTCAAATTTCCATGGCTGCCTTCATAGTTCTGCTGGTACGTCTCATTGGTGATTCCAATCAGCAAATCTTTTTTGTCACACCACCAGACCAAGCTTGTAGCCTTCTCCAAAGCCAATTCCTTCCCACCAGTGAGTTCCAGGAGTTGCAAGTGGCATGTGGTTCTCAGAAATGTCATCCTGCTTACGGATGAACTCATGCAGTGTCTTGAGAGCTTACTGCTCAGTACATTCCTTCATACAAGGCAGGCAGCCTTGAACCGCTGCCACCATCTTCCGAAGTTGTCGGTATGCCAGATACCCGCCAACTCCCAAAAAGCAGAAATCCGGTCTTCATAAATTGAATTACTACGCGTATTCTACATCCTCAATGGACAATACAGACAGACACACCATATTCTAATGGCCCCATGAATCCATAGTATATCTAGCTGTGAGTGTCCCTTCTGGACATGAGTGCTCTCCTTTACCCTGTCTTCTCGTAAAAAAAAATCAATTGAGTTGAGAGACCAGCTGACCAGATCCATAAACTCTAAAACTGTTAATTCAAACACATTCAATATTCTTCATTTCAACAAATTGTTAACAGAACAGTTGAAAATGACTTCATTAGTCGTATATCGGTTCGTGCTTTTTCACCTAGGTGACATTGATTTCAATTTTTTGTATGTCACACAAATTTGGTTCTTACTTTTACTTAGTGATTGATAACTTAAAGCCTTTTGAATTTGTCTTTGCAGCCTTATCTCTGTGGATCTCTTTTTGCCATCATGGTTATAACTTCTTGAAAAGAAAAAAAAACCCACAACTTATTATTATTATTTTTAATACAGCAGTGTTGTAAATGGTGGCATAAACTATATATATTTTATTACTACCTTTAAACAATTTACAAGGTCTGTATTTCAGAACAGTTTCTGGGATATTGATAGCCGTGTTACTTGTCAAGTTTTCAATTACCGCTTAATACATAACAGGCACAGCCCTCCCCTCCTCAGTCTCACATGTCTCTGGCACATTGTTTTTTATGAGGTATACATTATTCAGTGCAGTGGTGCCTGCTTCGTGTGTGTTGATCCAGGACTCCATTTCCTGTTTCAGATGTGATTATTTAAATCTGACATTTGTTATGAAGCTGTCTTCAATGTCTGTGATGATTTGGAATACATTACAGTTCTTGAAGAGATAAGGCGTCTTCCATTCCATGTGTGGTAAAGCACTGAGAAAGAAATGGATTACAGCAAAAGCCCCTCAAACTCCTTTCTCCCTGTATTTTTATTTACAACCTGATGTACTCAACTTTTCTGAAATAAGTCTCCTTTTGAAAGTTCATATCAGGGCCAGTCTAAAGTGCCTGCATGTGGATTTTCAACTTTTAAACATGTCCAATAAAGAATTCTCTTCGACTGAGACACTGCACCCTGCTTTGTCTCTAAAACATTCCCTGACATAGAAATGTTTGCCTGACAGAGAAAAAAGTAATGCGTTAAGTATAATGACTAAAGCGTGTCATAAAATGTTAAAAGGGTGAGTGTGCCTTGTAGAGTGAAAGTGCTTTCAGTAATGACAAGACCATAGAAGTGCTAAATAAATGCTTCTCATTTACTTACTTACTTACTTATCATACTTACCATGGTGTATCATGCTGATAATTCAGTTCCAGTTTTCAGTTTATTTATAAAGCGTCAAGTCACAACAGAAGTCATCTCGGGGAACTGTACAGAAACATTCACATATAACATAAAAAGTTAATAATATTCATTATCTGAGGAGCAGATGGCTTTGAGTTTAACCTCCATTGCAGGTTCTCATCTTGAGCAAGCATGAAGGCAACAGTGGAAAGGAAAAACTCCCTCATGAGGAAGAAACCTCCAGCAGAACCAGGCTCAGGACAAGCGGCCATCTCAAGGATTCAATGTTCTTTATTTCATTCCACCACATGTGGTACATGTGGTGGAACGAAATTATGTATACAGAGTCCCAGTTACATCCAACACAAGTATTAAAATGTAAGAGAAAAGCTGTAATAAAATCTAAGATGTGAACTAAGGAAAATGTTAATAAAAATACACTAAGCATATATCTGCTTTGACTGGCTGGGTTTGAGAGAAACAGGAAGGAGGAACAGATAGACAATGGCAGGTCAAGAATCACATGTTAAGATATAAATGGTGTGGAATGAAAACTATTAAATTGTAACAATTCATTTTAAGAAATGTGGTCATTTTTTCCTCCAGTAGTCTAAGCCTATGGCAGCATAAGAAGCCAAACTTAACTGTAGGATTTATCAAAAAGGAAAGTCTTCAGCCCAGTCGTAAAACTGGACAATGTGTCAGCCTCACGAACAGAAACTGGAAGTTGGTTCCACAAGAGAGGAGCCTGATAACAGAACGATCTTCACCCCATTCTGCTTTTGAAAACTCTAGGAACCACAAGTAAGCCTGCTGTCTGAGAGCAAAGTGCTCTGTTAGGAAAATATGGAACAATAAGATATGTAATATAAGATGGAGATAGGTTGTTGAGGGCTTTGTAGGTTAGAAGTAAGATTTTGAATTATATTCTGAATTTGCTGGGGAGCCAATGGAGAGAAGCTAAAAGTGCAGAGATATGATCTCTCCTACTAACTCCAGTTAAGGCTGGCAGCAGCAACAACTGAAGACTTTTTTTTTAAAGACATACATGTATTTTGACACCCAGATAACAAACTACAGCAATAGTACAGTCTAGTCATGACAAATGCATGCATCAGTTTTTTCCCATCATTTTTAGATGATAAGCCTCATCATTTTGACATGTAACATTAAAAAAATGAAGACAGAGCATAGAAAATTGTACTAGTTTAAGGATAGAAAATCTGTAAAACGTAAACCTTTACGTTCCTGTCTGTCTTTCTTAAAGACTGTTTAGATTTTTAAAACATTGCTCTTTTGCCACTCAGTTTACTGTAGGCAGATAATTCTTTCAAGTTTTAGCTTTAATAATACGCCCCTAAATCAATAGAAGATTGCAGAGGAAGTGTCAAGTATCATGGCTTAGGAACTATCAAAACAACAATCACATGACCCCTGCAAACAGATGCATCTCTTTGGGACCATTGGTTTGATGTCCACATCCGTTCTAGAGGAAAAGCCATCAAACACGTCCCTGGAGAAATCTCCAGGAAATCATAAAAATAACATATAGATCAATATTGAATTGTTTCTATTGTATGCCTTTATTGGAATGTTTTCTTCAGTTTAATTAAAACAATATGTAACTTTAAACCAGATGTTTCAAAGACTGGCGTTTCCCATTTATTACAAAAATGTTCTGTGTCAGTTCAAACTCAAGTAATCCTCTGGTACCTTTTTTGGCCCAAGCACCCACCCCCGCCCCAATACACCAGCTCAGGCTGTAGTATGGAGCCTGGATTTTTCTTTTGACTTTTGAAAACCATTGCTGGCATTAAAAAATAAATACAATTAAAAAAAAAGCTTTGCTACATTTGTACAATTCCTTATTGGATCATATAAGAAACTACTTTAATTTAGAACTTGAATGTTAAATTATAGAAACCAACAACCAATTAAAGTGTTATGAGCACCATGTTTAACACCTAATATATGATTTTAAACTAAAAACATAACAAAGCAAAAAAAAAAAAGAAAAAAAAAGACCTTCAAAACTTATAAGAAAACAAATTAGTAATGAAATAATGAGTTCATTGCCTCTTAGGTTTTTCCATTTGCATTGTGTGAATGCTTGTTTTGACACTACCGAGCTACATTTGTGAGCAGTTTTCAGCTGAAATTAAAACCACTACATGACTTTGTTTTATAAACATAAACAATTATTTAAATATCTCT
>JBBPBX010038633.1:7876-30291 GCA_038048925.1 Garcialebias charrua
TTTCATTGATTTAATTAAACAAATGGGAAAAATTATGTTTTTGTGACAGGTTGCAGGTAACAAAGAGCCTAAAACAAGAAAATGTTGGATTATGAATCGGTAGCTTTACTGGCAACCTTAAAAAAATTCATTCAACCTTTATTTCGTCAGGTTAATCTCATTGAGCCTCGAGGACTCATTTACAAGAGAGACCTGTCTACAAACTAAAGAATGATGACAACAATAACAGTAGAAATGTCCTTAAACAATCAACAATAGACAAACATAAGAGAGAAATACAGATTTGTTTAAAAACTAATTAAAACAAAAATATTAAAGTATCATAAATAAATCATGAATCCATAATATTTATTCATGGTTTAAGGTGAAGGTTTTTCCACACACCCCAAAAAAAATACACCACATCTTACAGTTAGCATGGTTTTTACCATACCATACCATACCATACCATACCATACCATTTTATTTATAAAGCACTTTAAACAGGAACAAGTCCACACCAAAGTGCTGGACAAACAAACACGCAACAGGCAACACAGACAATGAAGTACAACACGAAAAACATAAAAACATTGCAGATCATAAATCAAACGATTTATGTCAGTAATGACTTAAAATTAAATGCAAAGCTTTATTTCTTTGAGGCTTTTCGGTGTTTTAATAAGCAGAGCTTCTGAAAATGTTTGGCTACGAAGACTGAAACAGCTAAAGTTCAAAAATAAGCTTAAAAACAAAGTGGAGAAAATCGATATGTGCCGGTGCAGCGGTTTCAAGTTTATCATCAATTAATTAAACTGTATGAGCTGTTTTAAATAATTTCTGGTCAACTGTAATCTCGGATGGACCGGCTGGCTTTAGCTGCAAGAAGCTGAAACTTTTTTTAACTGATTTATTTTAAATTGTAGTATTCTTTTTTTACATGTTCACTTTTATTCCTGTGTGCATGTTGGCTCTGAAAAAGGACGTAGATGATCATCTGTATTTTCCATCAGTTGTAGGACGAACCAACGACCAGCAGGTGGAGGGCTGACTCTTCCACGCCTGCTGTCAGTTAAACATCTGGATCTGCTCTGATTCGTGTTCATGCAGCACCAACAGGGTTTTATCACCAGGAACATGAAACTAAAGTCATTTTTTTCCTGTTCTGTCTGTTTTTGTGTTTGAAAAGTTTGAAAATGAAAACTTGAGTTGTGAAGATGGAGAGCTCTGCAGCGGTGCGTTCAGTGGCAGTGGGATGTTTTGAGTGTTTTGACTGAGTGTCGTGCACGAGTGATTTATCAGAGGCGACTCACAGGTAATCAGGTGCAGAGATCCACAAATGAGCAGCGTCAGCGCAGGAATACCAGCGAGGGGCGCGGCGGCGGCGTTGCCCGGGGGGGAGGAGGAGCCCGCCTGCTGCTTGTGCTGAGGAGTGTCAGCATCAGCATCTTTACACTTCTGACTGTAAGAACACAAACAGAATCAGTGACGCCACGCAGAACCGGAGCCCCGGGGCTGAACTGGACTCACAGCTGTTTCTGCAGGTACTTCTGTTGGGACTCGCAGCCTTTGGTCTGACTCTGAGCCGCCAGCATCTGACTGTCGGCTGCTGCCTTCAGGCTCTGGCAGGCCTCGGCCTGAAGGGAGGCCTGGGTCAGGCTCTGCTGTAGGGCCTCGGCTCGCTCTGAGGACACAGGAGACACTCAAAACCAAACCGGGAGGAGGAAAAGACATCAGGTGTGAGTTTGTTGTTCAGGTGTCCCAAAATAAATCTGACGACGTCAAATAGACCCAGCTCTGATGAAACTGTTTCATCGGCTTCAACTCTCGGACCGGGGTTTTTATCACAACACTGACGGCTTTTCAAAATGGATGAATAGAACTCAAAATTTATTTTAAAAACCAGTGTTTGGATGTTATGAACAGTCAGTATCTTACCTGTTACAGGTAGCTTTGTGATCAAAGTTTGAAGGAAAATAGTTTTGTTCTGATTGGGCTGACAAGCTAACGACTAACGTTTCACTACTTTTAGCTTTTAGTAAGCCTTTTTTTACATGTAGCTTTTAGTTAGCCTTTTTTACATTTGGCTTTTAGTTAGCCTTTTGTTATGTTTAGCATTTAGTTAGCCTTTTATTATATTTTGCTTTTAGTTTGCCTTTCGTTACATTTAACTTTTAGTTAGCCTGTTTTGTTACATTTTGATTTTAGTTAGCCTTTTATTATATTTAGCTTTTAGTTAGCCTTTTATTACGTTAAGCTTTTAGTTAGCCTTTCGTTATGTTTAGTATTTAGTTAGCCTTTTATTATATTTTGCTTTTAGTTTGCCTTTTGTTACATATAACTTTTAGTTAGCTTTTTTTTTTTACATTTAGCTTTTAGTCAACCTTTTGTTATGTTTAGCATTTAGTTAGCCTTTTATTAATTTAGCTTTTAGTTAGCCTTTTATTACAAATAGCTTTTGGTTAGACTTTTTTACATTTAGCTTTTAGTAAGCCTTTTGTTATGTTTAGCATTTAGTTAGCCTTTTATTATATTTAGCTTTTAGTTAGCCTTTTATTACAAATAGCTTTTAGTTCGCCTATTTTTACATTTAGCTTTAGTTCGCCTTTTTTTACATTTAGCTTTTAGTTGGCCTTTTGTTATGTTTAGCATTTAGTTAGCCTTTTATTATTTAGCTTTTATTTAGCCTTTTGTTACATAGCTTTTAGTTAGCCTTTTATTACATTTAGCTTTTAGTTAGCCTTTTGTTATGTTTAGCTTTTAGTTAGCCTTTTATTATATTTTGCTTTTAGTTTGCCTTTTGTTACATATAACTTTTAGTTAGCATTTTTTACATTTAGCTTTTAGTCAGCCTTTTGTTACGTTTAGCATTTAGTTAGCCTTTTATTATATTTAGGTTTTAGTTAGCCTTTTTTTTTCATTTAGCTTTTAGTTAGCCTTTTGTTATGTTTAACATTTAGTTAGCCTTTTATTATATTTAGGTTTTAGTAAGCCTTTTTTTATGTTTAGCTTTTGGTTAACCTTTGTCACATTTAGCTTTTAGTTAGCTTATTGTTAAGTTCAGCTTTTAGTTAGCCTTTTGTTAAGTTTAGCTTTTATTTAGCCTTTTGTTACATATAGCTTTTAATATTGTGTCTGTTTTTATGATTTGACAGTGTAAGGTGACCTTGAGTGCCAAGAAAGGTGCCTACAAACAAAATGTATTATTATTATTATTATTATTATTATTTTAGTTAGCCTTTTATGTTTAGCTTTTAGTTAGCCTTTTGCTACCTATATCTTTTAGTTAAGCTTTTAATACTTAACAAAGAAAGTCACTTCTGATTTTTTTAACTGGCACACAAACGTCTCATATTTATTTCTCCGATGTTTTAAATATTTTGTAGAAACATCAAAGTAAAATGTTTTGTTTTCATCTCAACTTGAAAGAAGATGAAAGGTGTCCTGGTCTGTGACATGTGACACGATGGTGTGAGGCCGCTCCCTCTGAGCTGTTAGCACAACGCTAACGTTGACCTCATCACAGGGAGACACTCATTCCACAGTCCTGACCCGGTCCTACTGGACGGACCTGAGATCAGTCCTGACCCGGTCCTGCTGGGATGGACTTGAGATCGGTCTTGAGTCCAGTACCGTTTCTCCCCATCCTTCTTGTTAAACAACACATCTATGATTGGGTCACAGAGACAACAGGTCCATGAGAACAACCTGGACTTTCTGTTCCTGGTAGCACCTTCCAGGTCCTGGAGGATCCCAGTGAGCTCCCAGGTCAGGAGGGACACGTGATCCCCAGGAAGTTGAAAGAGCAGCTGGACTCTGAGCTCAGGGTGAGGGTTGGAACATCTGGACCAGGACATGGACCCCGCCCAGAGGAGATGTTTCACCTGTTTCAGGTAAAGCACCACCGTCTCATTTCAGATGATCTGATTCTGGAGGGACCGCCTTCACATGCAGAACCACACGGAGACCCTGAGGTCTCCAAACAGACAGGTCTTCTGCTCTGATCACCTCATGTAAAATAAAGAAGCTGAAGACTTTATTTTTCTAATCGTTCAAGCAGATTAACTGGGATTAATGGGACTGTGTAGCTACTTCAGAGGTCAAAGGTCAGGGATGGCTTGTCCTCCATCTTTAATCTAAAACATAAACGATGTTTTGTTTGTACTTTATTTCTCTTTGCCTGGTTTTTATTACCCAGTTTATATTTAGGTCTGCATGATTACAGACGGGTCTCCTGCAAAACACAAACCATCCAGTGGTGTGTTTGTTTACTCTGACTCGCTGGTCGTCTTGGCAACGTGGGCGGGGACTGCAGCTGGCAGCTCTCGCTCCTTTCGAGGCGGTGATGGTTTTTTTCCTACGGTGTTTACCTTCCTGCAGGCCCAGCAGCTCGGTGAGGTTGGCCTCCCTCCGCTGCAGCTGCTGCACGTCCTGCCGCAGGACGGTGATGTTCTCGTTCAGGGCGGCCTGGAGGGCGAAACAAACACAAGAGCAGGAAAAAGAGTCAGACTCTGGGTTCTATAGCTCTGTGGGCTCCTGCAGTCTGTCCCCTGGGTTCTATAGCTCTGTGGACTCCTGCAGTCTGTCCCTGAGAGCAGAGTCGTGTTTTTCTGTGAAAATACAGCCGAGAGCCCAACAGCTTCCCTAAAGATGATGGAAGCTGTTAAAGCAGAACTAAAGCTAAATGTAGCAATACAGTAGCTAAAAGCTAAAATTAACTTATCTGCCGCTAAAGTTAACTTTGTAAATGGTAAATGGAGCTTATTTATATAGCGCTTTCCAGCCCCCTTTGAGGGGCCCCAAAGCGCTTCACAGTACCAGCCATCCACCCATTCATACACACATTCATACACCGGTAGCGGTAGACTGCCATGCAAGGCGCTGCCAGTCCTACCGGGAGCAACTCGGGGTTAAGTGTCTTGCCCAGGAACACAACAAGGTATGCCGTGACCGGGGATCGAACCCGGGACCTTCTGGTCCTGAGCCGGATGCCCTGACTCTACACCATCTCGGCCCAACTTTGTACAACAGTAGCTACAAGCTAAAATTACTCATGCTCAAGTTCAAATTAGACAAACAGTGGATAAAGCTAAATGTAGCAACATCATAGCTAAAAACTAAAATGAGCTGAACTATAGCTAAAGCCTAAATGAGTAAAACTGTAGCTAAATGCTAAAATGAGCAAAACCTTACATCAGGAAAAAGTTGGATAAACTGTTGCTAAAACTCAAATGTGACAACACTTTAGTTAAAATTTTAAATTAACAGTAGCTAAAAGCTAATTTTTGCCGAAGGGTATCTAAAAACTAAATACTTTTTTTTCATTCAACCTTTATTTTGTCAGGTTAATCTCATTGAGCCTCGAGGACTCATTTACAAGAGCGACCTGCTACAAACTAAAGAATGATGACAACAACAACAGTAGAAATTTCCTTAAACAATCAACAATAGACCAACATAAGAGAGAAATACAGATTAATATATATATATATATATNTCTACTTAATTTTTCTAACTGTAATACACAAACACACTAAGCTACATCATAAGTACAACATAAGTGTAATACACAAACACACTAAGCTACATCATAAGTACAACATAAGTGTAATACACAATATACAGGTTGATCCAGCTTCAAGTTTTGTGTTGTCTGTGAACATCTTTTTTTTATTTTTATTTATTTAAGTTTATTCATTTTACAAAATGTGATACAAAAAATGACAAGCAAATGAAAATAATAAAAAATATATAAGGTGTAAAATGAAAAGGTAGCAGATGAAGAAAATATCTTATTAAATCTGCTCCTATCTATCTAATACAAACTAATTGCTCTCTAATAACAAAATAAGTAAATAACTCGTTTAACCAACAATATTACTCAGTTACATTCAATCATATTTTGCTCACATCCTCACAGCTGAAACATTCACAAACAAGATGCTCTTCAGACTGATCCAGTAAATTAATCAGAACCATCTTCTTGTATTTTTCCAGTTCATTAAAACACTAACAATGGTTTTTATTTGAATCAGACGCGACAGTCTGGTAAATGGACCCACTTACTGACTCCAACGTTTACCAGGGTGATGTCCAGGGTTGCTTTGAGGATGCTGATGGAGTACAGAGAGGGTCAGAAAGAACTCTATTGTGTCTTTACAAAAAGCATAGGGTGCAGAGGGAGGAGGTGTGGTGCTGTATGAGGAAATCTGGAGTGGCAGAGAAGCATACTGGTACAGGACATGTATGAGGACAACAGGACAGTGGTGAGATGACAGATAGCTTCAAGGTGGAGGTGGGATTACATCAAGGATCAGCTCTGTGGAAAGAGATCATCAGAGGTACAGCACAGGTTGAACAACTGGGAGATAAAGTTAGAGAGGCCAGACTGAGATGGTTTGGACGTGTCCAGAGGAGGAACAGTGAGTATAATGGTAGAATGATAGGAATGCAGCCGCCAGGAAAAAGACAATAAGGAGATATATGGATGCAGTTAGAGAGGACATGGAGGTAGTTGGAGTGAGAGGATGACTCACTGTGGCGACCCCTGAAGAGGGAAAAGCCAAAATAACTCTATTTAGATGCTACAAGTCAGCAGATGCCTTTGACTTGTTTAAACATTTGATGATTTTGCTTAATTAAAAACAAAACAGTTTGATTGGTTACAATAATAAGCTGTTTATTGGTTATTCATACTCATGTAACCCGCCATCATCAAATCACAAGGCAGCTTTCATAACCTGCAGCTGATAGTGCATAATCATCTGGAGATGTAGAGTTGTGTTTGTTTGGATCTATCTGACAAAGATCTTTGGCAGGAATCGGTTTGTTTTACTGAAGATCTTTTTCTACTTTAAAACATCACTAAACTCAAACATAATATTGAAGCTGCATCAGAGGAAGGACTTCTTGCCTTTATTTTGATCTAAATACCTGAACTCACCTGGAATCTCACATGTTTTCAGTATCAAAGCACTTATCACTGACCTGTCAAAACAGGAAGTGCTCCATGTCAGTAAGGCTGATCTGTTGTCGAAGGATGTGCGCTCCTTCCAGCTCTCCCCCTCTCTGCAGCCTCCCCTTCATACTCACATCTCTCCCCTCCCTGTCAGTTGTTCCTCAGCAGCGCCCTACACAGGCAACTGACCTGATGACTGCTGCATGAAGTGTGCACACTCTGCTCCAGTTTGCAGCTGCCGCCAAAGGGACTCTGGTCATGGATCAGGGCCTGCACAGTAAAGCAGCTTCAACATAGCCAGGGTTTCTTGTGGCTATTGTTGAGCTCCAGTTGCAAACATAAACCTAACATTTTTCATTTTCTTACATTTTTACTTGCTGTCAATAAACCTCACAGAAATCAATAAGCGAGCGAAGACGTTGAAAAACAGAAGTGAACCAACGATACCTTGCTGAGCCCGATCGTGCTTCATAGCTCAGGCCTCATGTCACACTGGCTGTAGATGTGTCTAACAAGATTAAGTCAGGTCCTCTGGACAGATTCTTGTTGTTGAAACGTTTCGTCTTTTATCCAAAAGACTTCTTCAGTCTGAGGAGCTGCAACAAACTCAATCTTACATAGCCGCTTCTCATAGTAGGTCTGGGTGATTTGGACCAAAATTAATTCACAAAATTTTTAAGCTAAATCATGATATACAAGATACAAGAGATTTTTATTAACATTGACGAAATATATCTCAATATTCAAACATCTGATAAGTTCATGGCACAAACCAATACAGACTTGTTCCTGTGTTTAGTATTTTACATCGCTATATAATGTACTGGTAGCTGTTTTTTATTTTATTTTTTTAATATAATTTTCTTCCATTTATTTTTTCAATTCATATGCTTTCTTTTATGATTGTCTACTGTTGTCATCAGTCTTAATCAGGTCTCTCTTGTAAATGAGTCCTAGAGAATCAATGAGACTAACCTGTATAAATAAAGGTTGAATTAAAAAAAAAAGAGTCATCTTTCCCTTTTCAGTTTCCCATGAAAACACACAAAAAGAAGGCACTAAAAATTTGTCAATTTTATTTCTGATTTCAGTTTCTCTGAGGGTAAGTTTTAAAAAGCACATCTAAATAAAATGAGAAGCATTTTCTCAAGAATGTCGCGTCCCACTGACACTGAACAATTTTCCAGGAAGTTATTGAACGCCCCATGACGTACGGTACACACCCCTTTTAAAACGTGCTGCTCCGCCTTTAACTCAAGTTTAGAGGAAAGGTAAATGTATCTAAATCTTTTAAAAAAAAAAGAAGATTCAGAACTTCGATGACTTAGATTTATTTTTACGTTTCATTTGGTGCAAACAAGTTTGCTGTGTGTACATTTATCCGAACTTGTCTGGGAACTGCTGACATTTGCAGCACGTGGATTCACTCGAAGTTAATATACGACTTTTACTTTACCGAAGACACGGAAGGAAGCCAAGCAACTGAAGAGATTGTGGCTAACAAGTAAGTAATGTGTAATTCAAAATCCATGTTGCTTTCGAACCACCACAGACGAATGCGCAAACCGTGTTAAATTCGCGGGACAATTTCATTGCGGCTGCCGTAGTCGGAGTTTCACGCATGCGCAGTTTTATTATGTCTGTGTGCTAATAGTAAACAAAAGTCTGTGGGAAGAAATTACACCTAAATTCCCACCATTTCCTATATAAAAAAAAATACATTAGTAGAACAGCTTGTAGTTTAACTATGCCTATACATTTGAACTATTAATTGTATAAATAGTGAGTTCGTCTGGTCCAGGTAACTACTGAGCCTTGTTAATAACTTTAATGCTCTTTTTTCAAAGTATGATTAGTTGAGTGTTGTTTTGTAGTTTTACTCAAACCTCTGCACAGTAACCTAAATATGGTAAAACAAACAGTGCAGAATAAATATAGTGCTTCACATGTTTAGTTTTGTTCATTATATAAATATTTTTGGATAATTGACTTTGAACATATCTGATGGGACGTTTGCAGTTCAGCTTATCATCAATAATAATACCAAGAAATGTATCTTCATGTACCATTTCAACAATCACTTAATTCTGTATTTTCAGTTCCCATCTGAAACGACATTATTTTGGTTTGCTCACATTTAAAAATAATTTGATACAATCAAACCATTTTTTTTATTATTATTTTTGCTTTTTCACTTCATCATGGACGTCTTTTAAAGGGGACCTCAGATGTATTTTTTAAATTTTTATGGTATTTCTGTGGGATATCCAGACCCTATTCCTTCAATTTAATGCACAAAATAATTATTAGATAATCAATTATACCCTTTTTAATTCTGCCATTTTTAACTTTCGTTTTGAACGACCGGTTTCTTGAAGTCCACGCCCTTCAACGATCTGTTCACGCCCTCTGTAACAGCCAGTATCTGTAATGTGTTGTTGTTTTAAAATTAGCTCTTTTTTTATTACTCATTTGACTTACTGTTAGTGTTAGCTTAAGATAACTTACCGAAACCCGTCTGAGCGCGCCGCAGTTTGCTGCTCCTTTTAGCATTAGACCACCCGAATCCGAAGCTAATGTTAGCTTGTTCCTCTTCCGGTTTTCGCCAGCTCCGCTCGTTGCACGCGGAGATTTTGGGAGTTATCGCTGTTCCAGTGAAGACAACACAAAGTTCACCAAGTGTCTCCCGTAAATTAATCTGTAAGGAGAAGGTCCTCTTGCTGCGAGCCTGCTGCGAGGCTGCTGCAAGGCTGTACAGTTGAAGCTCCGCTCCATCGCGCCGGAAGAGGGTCCCGTCGAACCCGGTCCTTACGCCGGCGGTCCGCTCGTTTAATTTTTACCGGCTGCGCGTTGGCAGCGATCGCAAATACACTAAAAATTGAACTAAAACATAAAAATAACAATTATACTTTATTTATAAAGCCATTTAAAAAAACACAGCTGCAACAAAGTGCTGTACACATGAAATTAAGAACATATAAACAAAAGATGAGATGAAATCATGAAAAACAACAGTCATGTGTTTAATACAGAAGTGGGTTGAGCCTAACCAGGGGTTGCTAGGTGAGGGGCTGGACTCAGGTTTGATCTGATTGGCTGCGGCTTGGCTGCGGCTTGTGACGTCAATAAATGCAGGAAGTGTGAATCCTGGTGTATTTATCAAAAATAAATAAATCTACTTAGAGTAAATAAACCACTGGGTGCATTTTTTTGGCACAAGGACTGTTTTTTTATGAAGTAAATACCCAAAGTTTAGTAAAAAAACATTAAAAAGTGAATTTTGCATGTGTGGTCCCCTTTAACAACTGTTTCAGAATATCTCCAACCAAAAATGAATTTGTATCATCAGCAAATAATACAAATTTCATAACTCCAGATATTTTTCACATGTCATTTACATACATTACAAAGAATTTAGGACCCAAAGCTGACCCCTGCGGAACCCCACAAGCAGCCGTTAACTCCAGACCTAATAGCGTAAACTCCAGAGCTAGCACATGACATTTGCTTCAGAGCTAATATCGCATTAGACCTGGAGTTATTATTTTGTTAGCTCCAGAGCTAATAAACATCACAAGTTGATCACATTTGATTGTTTCAGCTCATATATTGTGCATAAAGACTAATATAACATATAACTTTATTGTCACGTTATCATTTTTTAACCTTGACTCCTTGTGTTTTAGTCTCCAACTGATTTACGTCATTGTCCACAGAATGCATTGCACTTGTAAAAAGAAGGACGGCGTCCTTAGGTGGAAAATGTAATAAGCATATATAATTTGTGAAGTAATTAAGAGTTTTTTCACCTGTCACAAACAATAACTTATTAGAATAGAGAAATAACATATTAAGGACTGTGAAAGTAGTCTGAGATCCCTTTAAAACAATTCCTTGAAACATTAAAATAGCTTTGCAGTTGTAAATGTTAGAAATGTTAGAGGACTGTTAGAGGACGCTTTTCAGCACACTCCAGTCTGTCATCAATCCATCTGTCGATGTTCTGAAAACTGCCACACAGTCTACCTGTGATGACTTTCAGAGCTATTTTGTCAACAAAATAGACTCTATCAGACAGAACATTGTCAGTTCATCCAACACCATCCTGTCATGTACCTCTACAATAACCACTGCTGTTTTTGACCAGTTTGATCTCGTCTCACTGCCTCAACTCACCAAGGTGGTTCAGCAGATGAAACCAACAAACTGTTCTCTGGACATCATTCCCTCTAAAATGTTCAAACAATGCTTTGATGTAATTGGTCCTTGTGTTTTGTCATTTATCAACAGCTGTCTAACTTCAGGTTATGTGCCATCTGCTTTCAAACATGCTGTGGTCAGGCCTCTTCTAAAAAAACCAGGCCTAGATCCTACAGCTCTCTCTAATTTCAGGCCAGTTTCCCATCTGTCATTTCTATCAAAGGTCCTAGAAAAGATTGTTTTTATTCAACTTCAATCTTTTCTAGAACTCAACAACCTGTTTGAAAAATTTCAGTCAGGTTTTCGAGCTCGTCACAGCACTGAATCTGCACTGCTCAAAGTACAGAATGACATTCTTCTGTCTCTGGATGCAAAAAACCCTGCACTGCTGGTGATGTCAAGGCTCGGATATAGTCGCGCTTTGGTCCA
Organism: Garcialebias charrua; assembly: GCA_038048925.1. Classification (NCBI taxonomy): domain Eukaryota; kingdom Metazoa; phylum Chordata; class Actinopteri; order Cyprinodontiformes; family Rivulidae; genus Garcialebias; species Garcialebias charrua. Next base: position 19,443 of record JBBPBX010038633.1, read on the forward strand.
CAAGCTGGAGCGCGCGGGCAGCGCGCGCACTGTGCCGTGCGGCTTCATGCGTTTATAGTTGACGCACGGCAGCGCATGGCAAAGTGCTGTTCTTTTACTGACCAGCAGGTGGCAGTACCCTCTAAAACCTGTGCATATGTTGCAAGAAAGGGTGTAGAAGAAGAAATCTACCGTAGAAGAAGAACTGTTTGAAATCACACAACAAAAACAAATGGCTTTCCGCTCGCTTGGGGAATTTAATACATTTATATCAAATAAAAAACATTCCTCCATGCGTCGCGACGCCGTTTCCACGACCACAGCGGCGCAGACAGCTGCAGGCTCTGGCGTGAAGGCTGTCTGTGAGGTCCCTACCCGACCTGTCAATCAATTCGGCGCGCGCGCTAGGCTTGCGGAGCTTCAAAATCTGGGAGGTGCACGACCACGCGCGAAACCAACGCGCTGGCCAAAGCGCGGGGGCGGGGACTATGCGATTGCGTCACTTTTCGCGCGCGCACCCTCGCGCCCTATGCGACGCGTCAACTATATCCTAAGCTTTAGACCTCTCAGCAGCTTTTGACACCGTCGACCATCAGGTACTAATCAACCGCTTGTCTCAGCAGGTTGGCCTCCAGGGAGCTGTGCTTGAGTGGTTCAAATCTTACCTGTCTGGGAGAACTTTCTCTGTCATGATAGGCGATCTGTCCTCCTCTTCATCAACCCCTCTGACCTCCGGCGTACCACAGGGATCTATTCTAGGGCCAGTCCTCTTCTCTCTTTACATGCTGCCATTAGGATCAATCATCACACGTCATAACCTGTCTTTTCACATGTATGCAGACGATTTACAAATCTATCTGCCAGTCACTCCCAACCCCTCACTCAGTTCAAACACTCTTGTCAACTGCTTAAATGACATTAAGCACTGGCTCTCTCAAAACTTCCTCCACCTAAACACAGATAAAACTGAATGCATTTTGTTTGGTGCACCTGATGACACCAGCAACATCCTTCCCTGTCCCAGTGTTGGTTTTCCCCTCCCCCACTTCAACTCGGTGGTCAGAAATCTTGGAGTGCAGTTTGACTCCAATTTAAAGTTTGATAAACAGATCAGTTCTGTTGTCAAGACCAGCTTTTTCCAACTCCGTCTGCTCTCCAAAGTCAAGTCATTTCTTAGTCGTGGTGATCTGGAGAAGGCCATCCATGCCTTTGTGACCTCCAGACTTGACTATTGTAATGCTTTGTATCTTGGCATTAATCAATCCTCCATCTCCCGTTTACAGCTTGTACAGAACTCTGCCGCGCGCTTTTTGACCAACACACGAAAATATGAACACATCACTCCTGTCCTGTCCTCTCTACACTGGCTCCCAGTTCAGTTCAGGATACAGTTCAAGTTGCTGCTGTTTGTTTTCAAAGCTCTGAATGGACTTGCTCCCCTCTACATCTCAGAACTTCTGAAAGTCCATCAGCCTGGCAGGGACCTACGATCTGCCAGTCAACACCTGCTGGAGGTGCCTCGCTCGAGGTACAAGCAATGGGGAGACCGGTCATTTTCTGTTGCCGGCCCAAAAGCCTGGAACAGCCTCCCCCTTGAGCTGCGTGCCACCTCCGATCCGACTCTGTTCAAAACCAAACTGAAGACCCACTTGTTCAAAAAAGCTTTCAGTGTGTAACTTTTATTATTTTGTATTTTAGTATGTAGCATCTTTATTTCAATTGCATTTTTATTTCACTTGTTCAAAAAAGCTTTCTGTGTGTAACTTTTATTACTTGTGTTATTTTAGTATGTAGCATTTTTTATTTCCATTGCCTTCTTTTATCGCTGTGGTTTCTTATTCTATTTTCATTGATCTATTGTTCCCGTTTATTCTTCTTTTTATCCTGTTAAGCACCTTGGTCAATGCAAGGCATTGTGGAAGGTGCTATACAAATAAAGTTTATTATTATTATTATTATTAGAAATAATCTAAACACTCAAGCTTACCTTAAAATTAAAGTGCATCAAATGGTTATTTAGCAATTAGATTAAAAAAAAAACAGACAGCCTAACTTTGCAAGAAACTACAAATGGTAAGGAATCCAGTGATTTTAGATTTATACACATATTTATTTGTTTCTAGCTCAGGACAAACGTGAAAAACTAAACTCGATCACCTCAGTTTTGCAGAATCATAGAGTAAAATTAATAACTGATTATTAAAATTGTTGATTTTTATTTTCCAGCTTTACATAAAATGTATGCTGTTCCAGCTATTAAGGCGAGAAGGATTCTTAAAATAGGAGTCATAGTTTTTATAGTTTTTATTTGGGAACTTAAACTTAACAAAATACAATTAAACTGTTATTAACAGAGAGCGTTATTCTGGTATTCATTATGATTTGGGCCAAATCTTCTGTTTTGATTTGATGTCACATGGTTTCAAAGTTCTTGGAAACTGATCAAGTCAGATCAGAATTGATAAAATCCTCTTTTTCTTTAAGAAAAGTTGTAAAATTACAATTTTTTTTATTTTGTTTTAAGGTCTGCTAATGCTTAGCTTGTCTTAAAGTGTCAATGCATAGAAAAATACAAATAGAAACAGTAAAATTTAAATAGCCTATGTTAATCCTCTCTGGTGCCACAGGGCTGTGAAAATCAAAATATTAACAACATTTAGTAACATTGCATGTGTAAAATGTGCATGTGTGCAGTAAACATGCAGGTTAAGATGACTCGCTAATCATCAACCATTGATTGAACGAAAAATGAAATGACTGATAAGGTGAAGTTTTTAAACAGTTTTCTTCAGACTTTCTTTTGGTGAGCATTAATCTTCTGATTAAAATGTCGCATTGCAGAGAACATGGACCTTCTGCCAGACAAAAACTCCAGCTACAAAGACGTTGCCTACTGGGACGAGAGATACACGAGGGAACAGCAGTACGACTGGTTGGGAGATTTCTCCAAATTCCAGCATCTTCTGGAGAAAGTGATGAAGAAAGAAGATTCGATTCTCATCCTGGGTTAGTAGTTTTCAACGTGTGATCTTTTAATGATGGGATGACGCAGAAAGTGACCGGAGTTTAGCTTGAACCATCCCACACACAGCGCCAGCACTTCTGCAGGGCATTCTGGGTAATTGTTGCTCTCGGATGCTGATTGCTTTACAGAGACGGCTGCTCTGAGTTTGGCTGTTAGCGTGTCACGTGTCAGCGTTGCTTTCTCGCCTCTTCTCTCCTGTCACCTCTCAACTGTCTGCCATCAAATAAAAAGAGAAATCCGTGGCATCAGGAGCCATCGTGACTGTCTCGTATGATTAACACGGCTGCACTTCCTGTCAGTAATAATAAACACTGTCAGAAGAGCTCGTTTGCACAGAGTCCATGTCGATGCAGAAAAAGTGACCCGAACGCTTTGATAAATATTACTTAAAGTAATGCACATCACTCACTGCCCTTCATGACAAAGTTATAGTTCTTTAGGTTAAACTTAGAAAATAAAATATTAAGTGATCTTTTAGCACTCATTGTATGTGTTGAGGATGACTCTCAGCTACTACCTCACTAATCTTAGCTCAGTTTATGTAACATTAACTGTGCTATAGCCATTTATACGCTTGATAAGGTTGCTTATCTGTGGCATCCATTTGGAATATAGTTGACTCCAAAAATTAAATCTGTTCATCCAATGAATACTTTCTGAATTTCATTCAAATAGGATATGTTATATTTTGCTAACAGACATATATTCCCGCCTATAACAGACATATATTCCCGCCTATCTCTTTAGCTGCGTAAGCTTAAGCTTTAGCTTAAATATGTAAGCAGCATTTTTGCTTACATATTTATTCAAATCTGAACTCTTTTTTTTAAATTTAAGATGAAGAAAAACATTTGAGAAGTGAAAACAAACATTTTCAAGTAATACATTTTTTAATTAAGCCAGCAATCAAAGACTAGAAAATACTTAGTTTAAATAGTTTAAATCAATGATTATTCAACTATATGCAGGAAAGAATAAACATGGTTTAAATGTGTGGAGCAGTGTATTTCCATCGTTGGTTCTTTAGCATAAATGTTATATTTTAATAAATACTTTCTGATCCGTTTTTTCACGTTATTTGTTTTTACAACATGTTACCATTTTTATTATGTTTGTGTTACAACCTGTTGTGAGTCCAACAAACGCAAACCACTGTATTCTCTGATATATATATATTTTTAATTGATAAAGCTCTGTATATGTTGTATAACACAATCATTGTTCCACATTTAATCTATTGTATTGAGGTTTGGGGAAAAGCGTGCAAAACAATTACAAAGCCTGTTTTTATTTTACAAAAGAGAGCTGTAAGAGTAATCACCAGAAAACATTTCAGTCACCCATCAAACACCTTGTTTCTTCAGCTAAATTTATTGAAATTCCAGGAATTGGTAGAATATAGTATTTTATCAGTTATGTATAGGGCTCATAATAACACATTACCTTTAAATATCCAAAGAAATTTTATAAAAAGACAAAGTTATTACAATCTCAAAGGGACAGAGATATTCATCAAACCACAATTCAGAACCAGCTTAAAGGGACGGTCTACCTCAATTCAGGGAGTTCGATTGTGGAATGCTCTGGAGAGTGATGTTAAAAATGCAAAATCAATGTATACATTTAAGAAAAAGGTCAAAAAGGACTTGCTCAAAAACTATATATGATGTAACTTAGTGTGTTGTGTATTACACTTATGTTGACTGATAATGTAGCTTAGTGTTTGTGTATTCAAGCTAGAACAATTAAGTAGAGTTATTCATTTTGTGATGTAGTTTGTGTATTACAGTTAGAAAAATTAAGTAGAATTATTCATTTTGTGATGTAGTTTGTGTATTACAGTTAGAAAAATTAAATAGAATTATTCATTTTGTGATGTAGTTTGTGTATTACAGTTAGAATGATGTAGTTTGTGTATTACAGTTAGAAAAATTAAGTAGAATTATTCATTTTGTGATGTAGTTTGTGTATTACAGTTAGATAAATTAAGTAGAATTATTCATTTTGTGATGTAGTTTGTGTATTACAGTTAGTAAAATTAAGTAGAACTATTCATTTTGTGATGTAGTTTGTATATTACAGTTAGAAAAATTAAGTAGAATTATTCATTTTGTGATGTAATTTGAAGGTTATCATTGGTTGAACAAACTGTGAAATAAGGGGCAGATATAATAAGATTTCATCTTCTTTCTGCTCCTTTCATTTTATCCTACTTGTATTCTTATATCAGATGAAACTGTCTTGTAGTGTTCTTTTAAAACGAATGAATAAACATCAAATCAAAATATATAGAGCTCTCTTGGTTCCTGTTTAAAGTCTGGGTCAGGAGCAGTTCTTCAGGCGTCCACACGGTGTCGCTGTTGTATTAGAATTACACGGGCTGCTCTGTGAAACGCAAACGTTACAGAAGTGCATTTTGACACATTTTACATTAGAGCCACACAAAATAAAATTAATATTTTTCTTGTTTAATATTTACTCATTAGAACTGTGTTTAGACGCGAAGCTTTAAGGGTCATTTTGAACAAAACGACTTAAAAGAGGTTGTTTTTATGACGTGTGTTTTTGTGTTTTCATCATAAAGTCATACAGACGGAGGATGGAAAAGCTGAAGGAGTTACTCTGTTGTTTGGAAACACAGATACAGTATTGATGTTTTTCTCCCTGAAGTCAGTTTTGGTTCTGCAGCTTTAATGGCCTTTTTAAAAAAAAAACTGTTGCCGCATGTCAGGGAGGGGGCAGTGACCGGGGGGATTCTGTCTGTCAGCTGGTGGGGATGGCACCAGTAGGCTTTGTCTTGGAGCTGTCGTCTCAAAGAGGACATCTCTCTTTTTGTCTTCCTCATCTTCCAAAGTTATGAAACTGTGCGTTTTTGTGAGCAGTTTGTTCTGTTTTCACCAGCACAGATGGGGAGCTATAGTTGGAAGCGAAGATTTGCGAAGGATCACGTGCAATTGGTTTCAGAGAACACTGCTTTGGGAAATATTTGGCAACGTTTCAGCGTACACAAAGTCATAAAGTGTCATCGTCACTTCACTGAGACAGAGCAGAGGAGGGAAGACCTTCTTAAGACACCACAGAGCTGCTGATGAATGCATAGGGAAGAGCTGGAGAGGAGGCAAACATCTAATCCAGTTTGGAGTTTGGGCCTCAGCCTGCAGAAAGAGGTCATTTCCATAAAGATGATGTGTGCAGAGAGAAAGTGAGCCGGAAATGACCGGATGCAGAGATGAGAGTTCTCAAAGGTTTATCTGCATCCTCGGAACATTTAATCATCTTCCTAAGAGCTGGATTTCTTTTCAAGTCCAGTTTGATGTTTGTGTGTCCTTATCTGCATAGTTTTTATTTTAACAACCTCCCACACCCTTTAAAATAAAAAAAAAGAGGCTGCTGTTTTTTTCTTCATAACATTTAATGGTTGTCATGGTTTTCCAATCAGCTGTTTCAGAACAAAATTGAGTTCAGATCATGTGGAATGAAAGAATATAGTGTCGTGTGTGTGAGGGTGATACAATTGATTATTGATGTCAGGATCTTTGAACTCATTTGGATGGATTCAAAAGATGATTTTAATATTTTATTTCAGCAGTTTCAACACACATCTTAAGTTATAAATCACTTAACACAAGAAATGAACCTGTGTTCTGCCTACATGTAACAGACCGAAAATACTGGAGCAAATACAACTTTATATATTTAAAAGAACTGTGTATTCAATCAGCTTTTTATTACACTTAGTTAGAAAATCCTGATTTAACATTTGCCTCGTAGTGGCTGGTTTCAGTACAGTGTTCAAGACTGAACTCATTTTGAACTGTTCAGTTTTAATAGTGTAAATGTTTATGAAACATTCACACTGTTGCAATCCATTTTTCTAACGTACATTTTTTGGCATCTTTCTCATTCCATAATTTTTGTGCTATTTCAACAAATCATATATCTAAAATGTTCAGCTCGTTCAGGAGAAGAGTGCTACTGGCTGTTTTTATGCTGATTTAAGCTTTTTCAGCTAATTCTAAATTTTTGCACTCATTTCAACTTCTTTCAGTCTAATTGGGCACAATTGTGCTCTCCCCAGTTCCTTCTGGTAATTTAAGCTTCTTTCTGCCTTTTTTTTAGCTGCTATTCAGCAGTTGTTGTTTTTTTTCTTCACATTTCTGCTTTTTTCAGATATCTTCAACTTTTTTCAGCCAATTTCTGCTTCATTCAGCCTAATTACCTATAGGCGTAAATCTCTCCTTTCTTCTGGTAATTAAAGCTTCATTCAGCTTCTTTAGCTACTATTCAGCTGTTTTCATTTTATTTTACAAATTTCTGCTTTTTCAGAAAATTTTTCACTTTTTTGCACTCAAACGTTTTTCAGCCTAATTCAGCACTGGTATGTGCTGCGTCCACTTCATTCTGCCCCACTCTGGAGCCAGGCCCGGAGGAGGGGCACGTTGGCGAGCGCCTGGTGGCCGGGCTTTCACCCATGGAGCTCGGCCGGGCACAGCCCGAAGAGGAGACGTGGGTCCCCCTTCCCATAGGCTCACCACCTGTGGGAGGGGCCAAAGGGGTCGGGTGCATTGTGGAATGGGTGGTGGCCGAGGGCGGGGACCCTGGCGGTCTGATCCTCGGCTACAGAAGCTGGCCATTGGGACATGGAATGTCACCTCTCTGGTGGGGAAGGAGCCTGAGCTAGTGTGTGAGGTTGAGAGGTTCCGGCTAGAAATAGTCGGACTCACCTCAACGCATGGCTCTGGCTCTGGAACCAGTTTCCTTGAGAGGGGTTGGACACTCTTCCACTCTGGAGTTGCCCCTGGTGAGAGGCGCCGAGCAGGAGTGGGCATACTTGTTGCCCCCCATCTTGGTGCCTGTACGTTGGGGTTCACCCCGGTGAACGAGAGGGTAGCCTCCCTTCGCCTACGTGTGGGGGGACGGGCTCTGACTGTTGTTTGTGCCTATGCGCCGAACGGCAGCGCAGATTACCCACCCTTTTTGGAGTCCTTGGAGGGGGTATTGGAGGGTGCGCCTCCTGGGGACTCCCTTGTTCTGCTGGGGGACTTCAACGCTCACGTGGGCAATGACAGTGAGACCTGGAGGGGTGTGGTTGGGAGGAACGGCCCCCCTGATCTGAACCCGAGTGGTGTTCTGTTGTTGGACTTCTGTGCTCGTCATGGATTGTCCATAACGAACACCATGTTCAGGCATAAGGGTGTCCATATGTGCTCTTGGCACCAGGACACCCTAGGTCGTAGTTCAATGATCGACTTTGTTGTCGTCTCATCTGATCTGCGGCCGCATGTCCTGGACACTCGGGTGAAGAGAGGGGCAGAGCTGTCAACTGACCACTACCTGGTGGTGAGTTGGCTCCGATGGTGGGGGAGGATGCCGGTCAGACCTGGCAGACCCAAACGTATTGTGAGGGTCTGCTGGGAACGTCTGGCAGAGTCTCCCGTAAGACGGAGCTTTAACTCCCACCTCCGGGAGAGCTTTGAACACGTTCCGAGGGAGGCGGGGGACATTGAGCCCGAGTGGGCCATGTTCCGCGCCTCTATTGTCGAGGCAGCTTATCGGAGTTGTGGCCGCAAGGTTGTTGGTGCCTGTCGTGGTGGCAACCCTCGAACCCGGTGGTGGACACCGGCGGTGAGGGATGCTGTCAAGCTGAAGAAGGAGTCCTATTGGGCCTTTTTGGCCTGTGGGACCCCGGAAGCAGCAGATAGGTACCGGCAGTCCAAGCGGCATGCGGCTCGGGTGGTTGCTGAGGCAAAAACTCGGGCGTGGGAGGAGTTCGGAGAGGCCATGGAGAATGACTTCCGTACGGCTTCGAGGCGATTCTGGTCCACCATCCGGCGTCTCAGGGGGGGAAAGCGGTACGCGACCAACACCATTTATGGTGGGGATGGCGTGCTGTTGACCTCAACTCGGGATGTTGTGAGTCGGTGGGCGGAGTACTTCGAAGACCTCCTCAATCCTACTGGCACGTCTTCCACTGAGGAAGCGGAGCCTGGGGACTTTGGGTCGGGCTCTCCAATCTCTGGTGCTGAGGTCGCCGAGGTGGTTAAAAAGCTCCGCGGTGGCAAGGCTCCGGGGGTGGATGAGATTCGTCCTGAGTTCCTTAGGGCTCTGGATGTTGTGGGGTTGTGTTGGCTTACGCGACTCTGCAATATCGCGTGGACATCGGGGGCAGTTCCCTTGGATTGGCAGACTGGGGTGGTGGTTCCCCTATTCAAAAAGGGGGACCGTAGGGTGTGTTCCAACTATAGAGGGATCACACTCTTAAGCCTCCCTGGTAAGGTCTATTCAGGGGTTCTGGAGAGGAGGGTCCGTCGGATAGTCGAACCTCGGATTCAGGAGGAGCAGTGTGGTTTTCGTCCTGGTCGTGGAACACTAGACCAGCTCTACACCCTCAACAGGGTCCTGGAGGGTGCGTGGGAGTTTGCCCAACCAGTTTACATGTGCTTTGTAGACTTGGAAAAGGCATTCGACCGCGTCCCTCGGGGGGTTCTGTGGGGGGTACTCCGGGAGTATGGGGTACCAGGCCCATTGATATGGGCTGTTAGGTCCCTGTACGACCGGTGTCAGAGCTTGGTCCGCATTGCCGGCAGTAAGTCAGGCTCGTTTCCGGTGAGAGTTGGACTCCGCCAAGGTTGCCCTTTGTCACCGATTCTGTTTATAACTTTTATGGACAGAATTTCTAGGCGCAGCCAAGGTGTTGAGAGGATCCGTTTTGGTGGCCTTAGAATCGCTTCTCTGTTTTTTGCAGATGATGTGGTCCTATTGGCTTCATCAGCTCGTGATCTACAGCTTTCGCTGGAGCGGTTTGCAGCTGAATGTGATGCGGCCGGGATGAGGATCAGTTCCTCCAAATCCGAGGCCATGGTCTTGAGCCGGAAAAGGGTAGCATGCCCTCTCCGGGTCGGGGAGGAGGTCCTGCCCCAAGTGGAGGAGTTTAAGTATCTCGGGATCTTGTTCACGAATGAGGGAAAACTGGAGCGTGAGATCGATAGGCGGATAGGTGCAGCGTCCGCAGTGAAGCGGGCGCTGTACCGGTCTGTCGTGGTGAAGAGAGAGCTGAGTCAAAAGGCAAAGCTCTCAATTTACCGATCGATCTACGTTCCCACCCTCATCTATGGTCATGAGCTTTGGGTTATGACCGAAAGAACAAGATCTCGGATACAAGCGGCTGAAATGAGTTTTCTCCGCAGGGTGGCTGGACTCTCCCTTAGAGATAGGGTGAGAAGCTCAGTCATCCGGGAGGGACTCGGAGTAGAGCCGCTGCTTCTCCACATCGAGAGGAGCCAGTTGAGGTGGCTCGGGCATCTGGTTAGGATGCCTCCTGGACGCCTCCCTGGTGAGGTGTTCCGGGCATGTCCCACCGGGAGGAGACCCAGAGGAAGACCCAGGATACGCTGGAGGGACTATGTTTCTCGGCTGGCCTGGGAACGCCTTGGGATTCCCCCAGAGGAGCTGCTCCAAGTGGCTGGGGAGAGGGAAGTCTGGGCCTCCCTACTTAGGCTGCTACCCCCGCGACCCGACCCCGGATAAGTGGAAGAAAATGGATGGATGGATGGACGTTTTTCAGCCTAATTCAGCACTGGTATGTGCTGCGTCCACTTCATTCTGGTAATGTTAGCTTATTTCTTCTTTTCAGCTACTATTCAGCTGATTTTTTGCAAATTCTACTTTTCTCAGATAATTTCCACTTTTTTATGCTAATTTCTGCTTCATTCAGCCAAACTGGGCACAATTGTGCTCTCTCCAGTTCCTTCTGGTAATGTAAGCTTCATTTTGTTTTTTTTGGCTAGTATTAAGCTGTTTTTTTTTCTTCATAAAAACAAACAAACATATTTCTGCCTTTTTTCA
>JBBPBX010038634.1:19300-30290 GCA_038048925.1 Garcialebias charrua
TTCAGCATATTTCTGCACGTTTCAGCTATTTCTGCTATTGCGGCTACTATTTAGCTGTTTTATGCTAGTTTCACCATTTTCAGCTAATTTCACATATTTTGCACTCATTAAAACATTTTTCAGCCTAATTCAGCAAAAATGTGCTCTCTCCACTTGCTTCAGGTAATTTAAGCTTCTTTCTACATTTTAGCTACTTTTCAGCTGTTTTTTATTGCAAATTTCTACTTTTTTCAGATAATTTCTGCCTTTCGTCCTCATTTCTGCTTCTTTAGGCCTAATTGGACACAATTGTGCTCTCTCCACTTCCTTTTGGTAATTTAAGCTTCCTTCTACAAATATAAATATAAACTTTCAGCTAATTTCAGCAGTTTTTCCCTCCTTTCAGCTTTAATCTGCTAACTCCAACATTTTTGTACTTCTAATTTCTTTCTGCTAATTTCAGCTTCTTATGCTTCTTTCAGCTTCTTTCTGCAATTTTCAGCTGCTGTTTCAGCTACACTAGCTGTTTTTATGCTAATTTCAGCTTTTTCAGCTAATTCTACATTTTTTCGCTCTTATTTAAACTTTTCTCTAGCCTAATTAAGCTTAAGTGTGCTCGCTCCACTTGCTTCTGGTAATTTAAGCTCGTTCTGCCTTTTTAGCTACTATTCAGCTGTTCTTGGCCAATTTGTGCCTTTTTTCAGCTATCTTACACTTTTTGTAATAATTTCTACATCTTTAAGCCTAATTGTGATCTGTCCACTTGCTTCTGATAATTCCAGCTTCTTTCTGTCATTTCAGCTACTTTTCAGCTCATATTTTGGGACCCCGTGTACATAATCTCGTTTTCATCACATGTACCACATGCGGTGCAAATGACAATAAAGACTCTCTGACTCTGATATTTCTTTCTCATTTCAGCTCCTTTAATGTATTTTACTTTTTTTTTTGCTAATTTTTGCTTAAACAACAAATTCAGCAAATATGCATTCTGCTTTTTTCTACTACATCAGGCTTGCTTTTCAAGTTCAGCTACATTTCAGCATGTTTAAATAATTTCAGCTGTTTTTCAGTCAGTTCTTCAGCAATAAGCATCCACTCTGCATTTGTCCAGGAAACACAATTTATCTAGTTACGAATTCACTTTTGAAAATTATACATGAATTTTTGTAACATGTAAAAAAAAAAAGGGGGGGATGCGATGCAGTCACAACACAGACAAATTAAACTGCAGTTCTACAGCAGAATGATCTCATTTCATTTTTTTAAACATACAAAAAGAGTGTGATTTCTACGATATTTAAAGAAAACCAAAAATTTATGGTAAACACAGATTTAACACAATTTGTTTCCACCAAGAATGTTCAGGAGAAAACGGCAGACATGTTCGTTTTTCTCACAGTTCTTACAGGAGCTTCACAGCTTGCAATGAAACATGAATTCACGTGACGATCCTCCTAAAGAGGGCCACAGAGGTGACTGCAGCTACTCAATTCAAACATCTTGTTCTCTCCTTAATAAGAGTGGCCAAATGAAATGGGCTGAAATGAAAACATGTGCGTTTGAACATGTCAACAGTGCAGAGATGTGCATGAAAAACAGCAGAGAACCGCTCCTACCACCACACACTCGCTTTTTCCTCTAAGAAATCAAATTTTACACTTAACAGCCTCAAACGGAGATTTGGCAATTGGAACGCAACACGCTCAGATCTGATTTTAAGTTGGCACTCGCTAAGCATCCACACAGAGTCAGATTGAACTAATAAGCTCATGCCTGGAACCACACGTGACACTCTAAAACAGCAGCGGTGTCATGTCGGGGAATGGGCGACGCCACACCGAGGCGGCGATGACACAATTGTGTATGGGGGAGTGGGGGAAGGGGTGTCTTGTTACTGGATGGCACATACAGTATTGTGTCAGTCTTTCTAACGCCAGCCTGTTTGGCCTAATGGTGCAAAAAGTTGATTATTTAGCTTTTTTTTTCCTGGAGGGTAAAATCCTTCATGTACGTGAAAACTTGTGATCACAACAGACTGAATCTTACAGTCACAGAATCTCTGTCTCCTCTGAGACATTGCTAAAGGTGGTGATAGCTGTAGGCAGCTTGTTTTCTTGGCAAAAAAAAAAGAAGATATAAAATGAAAGAAAGGAATTGGCGAGTTTGACTCTCAGCCAAGAGGACTGGAGCTTAGAGCCAGAGGACTGTGTAGCTGCCAAGAAACACCTAAAACAGACAGCAGGAATATGGACTGCAGCTTGTTCTTTGCTCTTGTCAACGACAGAATTTTGTTCTTTTATAGATCATTTTAACATCTTTAGTAGTATTTGGGCACTGGAAAGAGAGGGGGGTTAGTAAGGATTTATCAAAAGCACAAAGTCAGATATTTAAGGAATGAAACATGCAAAACAAAACAAAACAAAAATGCTTAATGAACAGTGTTGTGCAAGTTCACCATATTCCCAGTTCAAAGATCAGATTAATTAGATTCAAATTAAGTTATTTCATGTTCAACTGTAATTTTGTTTTGGCTGCTCCCTTCTGCAGGGGTCATCACAGCAAAAGAACTTGCATAAAATATTTGGCAATTGTTTTACATTGAATGCCCAACAGGGGCTCGAACCGGCATCCCCTGGATTACCTAACTAGTGAATTCTGAACTCATTTAACACTTTAAAAATGAACTAGTTTGGGTTAATTTATCACAATTGGACAAGATAAAGAAAACAGTTGAATGCTAGTATGACATCATTGTATTAGCTATACAGTAGTTTGGCCTGTGGGTAGCAGTGTTAATTTTGTCGACTAATTATTTTCATCGACTAAATGTTTTCATTGATTTGTCGACTAAAATTAGACTAAAACAAAAAAAAATTCTGATGACTAAGTAATGACTAAAACTAAATGATGTTTTAGTCACATGACTAAGACTAAAACTAAATTAAAAATAGCTGTCAAAATTAACACTGGATTCAAGTACTGCTTGTAGTTTTACTGTTAAAAGCAAGGTTAGACAAATAATGTTTGAAAAAAGTTTTATTTGTTGTTGTATGTATTGCATATTAATATTAATATTATGGTTAAAACATTGTTTTGTTTTAGTAACTACAGAGAATTGATGAAAAGTTTTTACTATGTATAACTTAGTCGACTTAATTGACTGTAGATTTAGTCGACTAAATGTTTTCATTGATTTGTCAACTAAAATTAGACTAAAACAAAAAAAATTCTGATGACTAAGTAATGACTAAAACTAAATGATGTTTTAGTCACATGACTAAGACTAAAACTAAATTAAAAATAGCTGTCAAAATTAACACTGGTGGGTAGGAGTTGAGGTGTTCTCATCCAATAACTTCCTATAATTTTTTATGCCTTTTCTGTACACTTTAATACACAAAAAGTAGCATCTACAATTTTATTTAAGTTCAATAATCTCACTAAATGGAACCTTAAATTGTCTGTGCTCTGTTCATTACAGGCTAAAAAATATATGTTTTTACGATTTATGTGGTCACTGTGTCTGAAGTGTCTCTGTTCTCATTAGATATTTATGTTCTGAACACAGTTGGTTCTTTAGGTGATTAAACAGTAGATTGGGCTAATTGTAAAACCTAGAGGAGTAGTGCATCTCTACAGAGAACAGAATCTACATAGAAATAAAGTGATTGCCATGTCATTCTAAGAATTTGTATTATGACAAGGTTTTAGATGATGTTTGTAAATTTAATAGTGAATCTTTGAACCACTTACGCCAAAAATACACTACACGCGTTCCAGCTCCGCCCCGCTCCGGTCCGACCTCCGCAGCAAATACGCACCCATTATAATCAATGAGATAAAGTACACTGGCTCCGCACGGCGGCGGTGAGCTGCGGCGAGCGGACGGCAGTCCGTCAAAATTAGAAATTTTTCTATTTCTGCCGGACGCCGGAGCTGTGCCGGAGTCAACTTTTGAAGATTACGTCGCACCAACAGGAAAAGGAACGAGCACAACTTCCGTATTTACAAAATAAAATCACCACGGGCGGACTAATCCTAGCTCTATACGGATTTATTTGTACAAAAATGCTGTCAAACTATCATTTATCACTATTCTATGACTAAACTATTATATTTATGACTATGACTACACCTAATAACGCAATACAAGAAATAAATAAATAAAAAAGTATTTTATTCTGAAATGTAAACATCACTTCCTGTTGCTCAAACCATGTCCTGTCGCTTATTTACGAGAGAAGATCAAGGCAGCCTTTACTGTTGTTCTCCTTCTTCCACCGAATGAATTGTTTTGTTCTGAATTCATTATTTATCACTTGATTTATCGCGCAATCTCACAATTCCCGCGCATGCGTCTTGGAGCGGCGCATCCATGCGGACCTGAGCTGAGCGGAGGCAGTGGACTTTGGACTCGCTCAGCTGCGACCTGCGGAGCGGAGCGGACACGGACCGCGTGTAGTGTATTTTTGGGGTTAGACACACAACTGGTCAGAACATTGACCAAAACTTAGCAACTATCCATTGGATTTATACATTCTCAACTTTAGGGCTATACAGTACATTATTCCACAAGACCTTTGAGTTTTGCCAATTTGGATAAAGTTTCCGCATAATTTATTATCTAATCAGTGTCCCCATATTTAAGCTGATCCGAGACCCATTTTCTTGATTGAAAGACTGGCTTTCTTGTGAGCGTCAGTGAAAGGCTATGTGATGATGGAAATGCTAAATGACACTCGCCACTGACAAGTGGCAAATAAGGAGGATCAACATAAGCCAATGAGCTACAGAATGAATATATGTTCAAACCTCATTTAAAGTGGCATCTGTGACATTGCCATGCCAATTTAGAGGGAATTCAATCTGCTGGCATCGATGCTCTGAAAGTGGGATTGGACTTGTGAAGAGCCCAATTTGTTTCTAAATGTGTGCAGTCAGGCCTCTTTGTGATTATGATTCCATATCTGCATCTGTTCTTGAGCTTCAGCTGTATTCTCAACTCCATCGCTGCTCAAATTAGCCGTCCCCATCAAGTATTTGAGGAGAGATTAGAACATAATACTGTCTGTCATTTAGAGAGGCAGGGTTAATGTTTGCCAGGATGTTTGAGAGGTCTTCACTTGTCAGGAGAAATTGCTAGAAAGTTGATGAAGTCTGTTTCATTTGTGACCAGCCGTTAATCCAATGTACAGGCTTTTTATTGTGGGATGAAGGAGCTGGCAATCCCTTTTTTGGTCAATTTTCATGGATGTTTGCGCAGTCCATAAATGTGACTGTCACTGTCCGAGTTTGTGTTCGAGACTTTGGAGCTTTGCTCCAAAGCAGTTTTCATGGATGTGATGGTAACTCTTCTTACCTCATTGCTGCAAGAGAGCCGTTTTATCCCAGGTATGATGATGTTATGTATAAGAATCATACAAATGGTCAAATACTGTTAGGAACTATATTCTTGACTATACCCTGATGCATGCTCAATAATCCTATCTCATCTCAATAAACTATCTTTTGATTGTCTTTGTGTGTAAGATCAGGTTTAGTTTTCCATTTTCAGTAGTTTTCCATAATTGTAACTCAGTTTTGTTTTATTTCAGTTACTTGTGGTGTTGTCCAATGTGTCTGTGAGTTTTATCTCTTGTATGTTATTTTTATAAGTAGTGTTTCTTATGCCCGGTTGTCACTATATGTCAGTTTAGACGTCTTTTCTGTTCTCTGCTCCACTGCCCCTGCCACGCCCACTCTCACCTGCTCCCGTTCTGCCATTATGCTCAGAAGTTGGAGATTCTGTTAATTAGTCCGTCTCTTTACAAACCTCTCTGTGACCACTTGGAACTCAGTGAATTGTGGGGATCTCCACTCATGATGTCATGCATATCATTTGCATAGATAATCCACTGCCCCCTCTCACATTAACACGGACATTAGTACAACGCCATGGCTTCAACACAGAGAGTCAATTGTTTAACCTTAAGAGAAAAATACATTCCTGGTGTGAAGTCAGATATGTTTATGTTCTGACACAAGAACATTCAGTTGAAACGTTGGCTGAAGTATGCTGGTGAAGATTCTCAGTCGTCCAGGACATGATAAAATCAAAAAAGTCGTTCAATACAGAACAACTGGACTTTATTTGTAGCAACAAGACGTTTCGCTTCTCATCTCATTGGCTGAAGTACCAGGGTTTTTGACAGAGTGGAAAGTGAGTTGAATTGATTAAAAGGTGGGGATGTTGATACCATTGTCTTCTCGCATGTAGTTTATTGAGCAACTGTTTTTGCATCATATCTTAGACAGTGCTTTTGAAAATTTGTGTATGTAGTTTTATTATTGCAATACATATGATTGACTCATGTCTATGCCCAGCCAAATCCAGCTCGTCCCATTGTTATAATCTAGTGAGCAGACCTCTAGTTGCAGCTTCGGCTTGGGAAAAGAAATTAAAAAAATCCTCTTCCATGTGAGGAATATGGCTGTACCTTGAATCACTGTTACAGTTACCGCACGAACAATGTTTTGTAGTCATCCTGGTGTCATTTAACTTAATTTTATTGATTTTCTTCAAGCTTAAACCTGGCTAAATAGTGTGCTAAAAAGTGTGCTACCATTAAAAAATATGTAAGATGTTATTGTACTAGTATGGGTGTGGTGCAATTGTGGTCATATGATTAGTGTTCTAAAAAAGTAAGAGTGGAGTGTGCCATTATGCATTTTTCATACTATCCCTATGTTCCATACCTCTCTAGAACTTCTTGCCCTACGTGTTTTGGCAGTCATGTCTGCTTTTCATTTTGTTTAGATAAATGTTGCTCGTTTCTTAAGATCTCCGATCCTCAACTTATTCCAGGGCTCTGTCCTCCTTTCATTGTGATAAATACAGTTACTCAACTTTCTTTATATGAACATTAGGCATGTAACGGTTATAATGGGTTTACCGAACCGTTCCGGTACACCACGTTCGGTTCGGTCCACCTGCGTACCGTTTCGGTTATTTTTTCACTCATTAAACGTTCTTAACAGGGGAATATATGCACCGCGGAACAAAATTTCCTGGGCGCGTTTCAGCACGGACCTATTTTCGCGTGGCACGCGCAGCATTTAGCCGTTAGCATCTCGTGCGGTCTCCTGTTTTTGAACGTTATAACTTTCTTTTTAAAAGACGAGCGCACGCGCAGCTTGTGTGGACTTTGTTTCATGAAGACTCTGCAGCAGCTGATTGCGTGACGCAGCTCTCTGTGCAGCAGCAACACGTCACGTGAAAGCACTGGAAACTGTCATCTGAACGTGAACAGCAGCTGCATTAAAACTCCTTCATCCGAACGTGAATGAAGAGCTGTATTAAAACTTCATCCGAACGTGAACGAAGAGCTGTATTAAAACTTCATCTGAACGTGAACAGCAGCTGCATTAAAACTACTTCATCCGAACGTGAATGAAGAGCTGTATTAAAACTTCATCTGAACGTGAACAGCAGCTGTATTAAAACTACTTCATCCGAACGTGACCGAAGAGCTGCATTAAAACTCCTTCATCAGGTAATCACAGCGGTCCACAAGCTGTAGCCTATGAGTTTTTAAATTTCTGAATCTGTCTGAACGTTGTTATATGCGCAGGTTTTAAAGTTGCTGAGCGTCACTATGAGACATTCATCATGTCAACACTTCAAAAAGTTCAGCTCTTTATGAAAAAACTAACTGATGTTGTCAACAAGCCCTGGACCAGATTAAAGCCCTGCCTGCCATGATGAAGAGTGAGAGATTCAATTGTTCAAGAGGTATTGTTTTATTATCTAAATAATCTTTTTTTTAAAAATCATAATCTTATTAACTTGTTTTTTTAAATCTCTTTTGTTTTTTATTTCCAGTCTGTGACAGAGGTAAATCCACCTGCAGCTAAGTGATGACTGAACTGAACTCTGAACTGTTCCCACAGTCCCACCTGTCCCACCAAGAAGAAGTTGTGAGTACACAACAGAGGACAAATACAGCCACACTGCTGCTACTGAACAAAAACTTGAACAAAAACTTGATTAGTTAGATTGTAAACAGTCTGTTGCTGCTTATTGTTCTGGTTCTGACTGTTATTGCATTTATTAAGATTTTTATTATTGTTAGTATAGTTTATTTATTGTAGAGTGCTGTTTATTTAAAATCAGAGTCAGAGAGTCTTTATTGTCATTTGCACCGCATGTGGTACATGTGATGAAAACGAGATTATGTACACGGGGTCCCAGTTACATCCAACAACAAATGCAAGAGAAAAACAGTAATAACATCTAGAATTAACTAAGAAAAACATCAACTAGTAATACACTAAGCCCTAATATAGTGGAAAAACATCATTATAAACAGCAGCACGAACATGAATCTGTATGAGCAGATGGTCACAGATGAACACAGCAACAAGAAAACAGATCAGCATCAGCATGATGTGATATTTTGCAGTGTTTATTTTTATTTTATTTTTATTTATTCATTCATGAGTCTAACAGCCTCAGGGTAGAAGCTGTTCCTCAGTCTAGTGGTTCTACATTTGATGCTCCTCAACCTCCGTCCTGAGGGGAGTGGGGCAAAGAGTGTGTGTGCTGGGTGAGTGAGGTCTTTCATGATGCAGGTGGCTCTTTTCCTGCATCTGGAGGTGTAAATGTCTGTGATGGTGGGGAGACTGACTCCGACAGACCTCTGTGCAGCCTTCACCACTCTCTGTAGAGCTTTCCTCTCTGCAACTGTGCAGCCTCCATGCCACACGTTGATGCTGGAGCACAGGACGCTCTCCACTGCACACCTGTAGAACGAGGTGAGGACTGGGCTGCTCAGACCAGCTCGTCTCAGCCGTCTGAGGAAGTAGTCTCTGATGACCTTTCTTGATCAGGCTGGTGGTGTTGTTGGTCATCCAAATGGGTCACTTTTATTTAAACTTTATAGTAAGTAAGTAAGTAAGTAAGTAAGTAAGTAAGTAAGTAAGTAAACTTTATTTATATAGCACCTTTCACAGACATTGACATCACAAAGTGCTTCACAAGCAAAAATAAAAAGAGAAAAAATACATAAAATTAATTAAAAGCCAGTCTGAATAAATACGTTTTAAGATCTTTTTTAAAAGAGTCGATAGAGTCTGAGGGACTGGGCTGCTCAGACCAGCTTATTACTACAATACAATACAAACATATTTTTTGCACATTTTCAAAATAAACATTTTGTAAGTCTTTAGTTTGTAAAAATTTTTTTTTTTTTAATTTGTACCGAAAAAACCCGAAAATAAACCGAACCGAGCTCTCCTTGTAGTTGAACCGAACCGAAATGTGATTTTAGCGTACCGTTACACCCCTAATGAACATTTCTCTGCACTGTATGTATGAAGGTGATGTCTACCTGACAAAGGCTTTACATTTACAAGACAAGGTTGAATATAACCTTTTGGGTAGCAATACAGAATACAGTCTGGTACTTAACTGGGAATGTGTTAGTAATGTGGACTGGGCTGTATTATGAAGTGACTTGTACTTACCATGCATGTACCTAGTAACACAGGGTACATACACATAAAGTACCTGTGAGCCGCAGGTATTTAGCAGATCAGGTACATACCAAGTAAGTACAGTATATGATTCATACCCTCTACTGATATGTTCTTACCTGGTAAATTACAGCTGCACAGATGAGTTTTTATTGGATAAAGGCACTAACAGTTAATTTAAGTAGAGCAAAAACTCACATGTTTTGCTACCATCACAAAACAACTCCAATATCAAAATGTTCATTGTGGTTAATGTGACTGCTCTCATAACTTTTAACTTTACATAATTATTTCACATTACTCGTTGATTTCCTTAGAATGCTGTGGTTATTTACATTTAGCAGCAGCAGCTGGCAGTGGCACTTCTGGTGCAGCATGGGGCGTGTCCTCCTTCATTTTTGTAATACATCTTCCAGAATAATTGTTTTTGGTTGAATAGCTGTTTTAGGATTACAACAATTTCTCCACTTTGAGGAGCTTCGAAGAGTTATCAAAATAATAAAAATAAAATTATTTTCCACTAAACAAGCTTTACTTTATCTGAACTACCAATTCCTTATGGCGAACAACTGACTTTTAATGCAAGATTTATTTAGGATTTTCAGAATAATTGATGTCTAAAGTTTGTTGCAAACTACTTTTCAAATCATCAGGCCAATTTTTTATTTTTGGCCTAGTTAGGTACTTGGTTCTCCTATATTTTCAAGTGTATTAAATATCCTAAAAATTGAACAATTTCCACTTTCCACTTGATTCATGGGCAGGATAAAAATAAAATGTTAAAGATTTAGAGGTTCTGCTTGGCAAACTTTGTAAATGCTATAATAGCCTTTTAATATTCTTGCAAGATATTATTAATAGCCATGTATCTCTCACAAAAAAAATCAAACTACTGTATTGCTGAACATTATTAAACAATTTTGTGTAACGAATGGTTACTGAATACATCTTACTCACCAGAGCAATGACAATCAAGGTAAAAGTCTTGGAATCAGATCGACCAAACATGACTGTGTTATAATCTATTATGGTGATGGTAAACTCTGTTAATCATTGTAGACTTTTAATATTGAGTGCATGCACTCTTTGATTTAATCAGGTTCATAGAATCACCTTTAAAATGAGATAATTAAAAAGCATAAATAAAATAGATATGCATTTGGCTTACACGTGATTATCTGCTTTCTGTAACTTACAAACTTGACTTTTTTGTGCAAAAATGTTGCAGTAAGTTGGATAACCACCCATGTTTGTGTTTCATGGTTTGAATATTGTGATGGACCAGTATCACTGGTTGCCTCTCTGAGGGCAGCAGAGTATAAAAATAACCAGTTTTTTTTTTAGACTATTATCGCTCATCTTTTCGTGTAAATGGCACTTTAATGCTTCAAATACAGTACGTGTGATTAAAATTAGAATAACTAGATGTGAAAGAGGAAGTCCACTCTTGTGGGGTCTGTCTTTAAAACAAATTGTGTGTGCATGGATTTGTGTG